>JAJHUR010127850.1:0-13926 GCA_027495735.1 Lutjanus campechanus
GGTGCTAGGGGATGAGGGGTGTAACAATAAATAAATTTACCCGGGTGAAAAAGGAAGGAAGGAGAACTGAGGCAAAAGTGTAAACAAGGTTCTTTTATTTAACAAATAATGTGTAATATTAAATTAACACCAAATTAAATACGGCAAAAAAGGTTAACTTAATCCACTAAATCAAAAAAACAATTCACACAAAAGACAACAAGTGCCTTGCTAGCTGGAGTAGCCAGCAAAACACAGACACAGAAGACAGACAACAAATGCAGACCGCAATTTGCCGAATGGCCCACAGGCCCCGAAATGCAGCCTTGCGCCTGCCGAATGGCCCACTGGCCCCGAAATGCAGCCTTGCGGCTGCCGAATGTCCCACTGGCCCAGAAATGCTGCACTCTCCCAGCTTATATCACCCAGGCCCTGATTGCAGAGTGGCTGCAGCTGCTGCCAATCACTGCATCCACACAGAGGGGGGAAGGTGCAGTACCTGGGCAGAGGAGAGCAAGCACACAAACACATCGTGGCACGTAACACCCCCTCCCATAAGATCAAACTAGCTAGTTTGAATAATACTATACACGTGCCACAACACCACTAAACACAGAACATCATAAACAAAGGGTTGTCATACTTACTGAGTGACTAGCTGTAGCATCAAAGCCAGACCGATACATAGGCTACCTGCTGAGCTACGCTAATTGAGCTATGCTAATGCCCAACTGCAACCACTCAGTACAAAGCACAAGCACATGGTAAGCTTAGCACATGGTCACTGACATACTACAAGACGACTAGCCATACACACTTCCCCAGATCCTGCCGAACCAAACTTTACCTATCTATCTTCTGGAGCTTGCCGGGCTCGAGGCGACTTATAGGCCGAACTTCAGTGGTTGAAACCCTGAAAAGCCTGCCCCCGTCGGAGAATTGCATCTCCGCCCAGGATTCGCTCCGAAAACAAAAAAGGCAAAATAACAAAAAGAGTGCCCGATGGAGAAGCTAAAGGCAGCTTAGCTGGACACTCACCTGACTTACTGGGGAAGCTGAAGACACTGAACACATGAAGGCTAGACAATAGATGCACATCAAGGTGCTAACACTTACCATGACAGGAAACTGACAACCTCAACACAAAAAGAAATTGCTTACACAATGTAACAGCATCCCAATCTCCTTTTTCAGATCCCGGACGAGCCCCCAAATGTTACGAACCCCAAGTTGGTGCTAGGGGATGAGGGGTGTAACAATAAATAAATTTACCCGGGTGAAAAAGGAAGGAAGGAGAACTGAGGCAAAAGTGTAAACAAGGTTCTTTTATTTAACAAATAATGTGTAATATTAAATTAACACCAAATTAAATACGGTAAAAAAGGTTAACTTAATCCACTAAATCAAAAAAATAATTCACACAAAAGACAACAAGTGCCTTGCTAGCTGGAGTAGCCAGCAAAACACAGACACAGAAGACAGACAACAAATGCAGACCGCAATTTGCCGAACGGCCCACTGGCCCCGAAATGCAGCCTTGCGGCTGCCGAATGGCCCACTGGCCCTGAAATGCTGCACTCTCCCAGCTTATATCACCCAGGCCCTGATTGCAGAGTGGCTGCAGCTGCTGCCAATCACTGCATCCACACAGAGGGGGGAAGGTGCAGTACCTGGGCAGAGGAGAGCAAGCACACAAACACATCGTGGCACGTAACAGTTGATTCAGGAAATAAATTCACACTTTTTAAATAACAGACTTTTTCATCTTTGGACTTGAGGAAAGGTATCAAGTAGTTTCACGTTAAAGTCACAAGTCATTGGTATTTAAGTCCAAGTCGTGTTGCAAGTTGTTTTTTGATTTTGTCAAGTCGGATCTAAAGTCATCAAATTTGTTTGATGACTTGGAGTTGGACTCAAGTCACAAAGTTCGAGTCCTCTGGCTAATTCAGGGTCTTTGATCAGTTATCAGCATTTGTATATATGATCTATAAACATATTTCTGTCCAAAAGCCAAACCAACTCATCAAATTCACTCCAAATTTTTACTAAAGAGCTCTTGAATTTCAGGACTTTCCCAAAATCATGTATCAGGTTTCCTTTTGAATTTTTATGCTCAATACAAAGACTTGAGTGCAATAAAGATAGTGCCAGTCAGTGTAAAATGAAAGTGAAAATGCCACTGCAGTAGCGAGATGCATCATTTTCTCAAGTTTCATCAAAATCTGATGTTTGAAATGTGACTGACAAGCATATGGATTCACAGTTTTCCTCAGGATAAAATCAAGAGACCGAAACAAGCTAAGGTGAACAGATCAATCAAGACTCAAGGATTCGACATGGCAGGAATAGGCCATACTTTCCATTTTTATCACAACTCAGGGGGGAATTTGAGGAAGGAAAACATACACGCACACACTCTGTGCCCACCTCGGTTGTTTATCTCTGCACCTGAGCTCTCAGCCCCGGGCCAACAAGGCGAGGCCTGTGAATGTTGCGATCTAGGCTTTGGTGGGTGAAGAGACACACACAGGGACACACATATGCACAGAGCAACTAAAGCAGAAGAGCTACAGACAGAAGCCCGAGGTTTCTGATTCGGTTCAGAACACTGCAAATAACAGCAGAAAATGAAAAGTTACACAGCTGGGACCAGGGTGCTGTCGACACAGAACAAAAAAGAATAGCCCTTTACAGGCCTCCAACCACATCCACCCAGTCCTCCAGTCCAATAAAAGAAAAGAAACAGAATCTCACACCACAGCAAATCTCAACAAATCCCCAGTGAGCCCCTCAGCCTCACTGAAAGGTCAATCTTCAATCAGGAAGTCGGGGGGGAGGCGAGCTGCTCCAGAGGTCAGAGCCACTAAATGAAAGTCTTTTGATGCAGGGTGGTGGTGGTGGTGGTGGGCGGGTTGGGGGTGTTGTCTCCATACCTGCAGAGGCTGGGGTCAAACACTAGCATCCGCAAGCACGCTGAGAGGCTGATTTGTCAAGAGCAGTTACATCATGTAGCTCTACAGCACAGAGGGCTGCTGGGTAATAACCTCTTAACTCTCTTTGATTCTCTGTTGCTGGGTGTCTTTATTCATGGATTTGTAGTACTCGAGTCTAAAAGCCTGAGCCTCTCAATATACTGGACTTTAAGCCTGTGGAAATTTGGCTCAAAATGGTCAAAATATGATATCAAAGTTGAGTGTCTCAGTAGGCAATCAATCAATGTCAATATGTGATATAACATTAATCATTATCAGCTGAAGTTCGAGCTATATTTAGAATATTTTCACAGCTTAACTATCCTGTCAGACAGCTTTTTCTGAAGGGGAACAAGCTGTCATCTATGTTCTCTTCATATCAACCAGACCTCTTTGGAAAAAACTGTGATTTTACCACACAGAACAAGGGAGCTACTGGATTACTCGATTGGTTTGTTTGTTTGTGTTATTGTGGGACTTCGGTGTTTGAATCCAAACTAATGTTACTTGCTGTGGATCGAGGCGGCAACTCCTGTGTTCAGCAAGGTAAAATGACTGTTTTTGTCAAAGGAGTCTGGAGCGGCACAACGGCTTTAGTTACCTGTTGTTGAGTTGGCGCCGACTCCAAAAGACAGATTGAAGTCGGAACGGAGGTTTATGTTTTTTGCAACATTTTATGCATGAATGAAAATATGTCAACTTTCAATCAAAACTAATTTCTAATACCATAAATTACATTAGTTCAAAGACTACTGTGGATTTGGCTTTCATGTGACCATACCAGTGTTTCAACCCCTAACTATGAATTATAAATACTTTAGGGCTGCAACTAATGATTATTTTAATCATAGACTAATCTGTTTATTATTTTCTCAATTAATCAGTTATTAATTGATTAGTGGTTTGGACTGTAAAATTACAGAAAATGGTGAAACATGAAAAAGCCCAATGTCCTCCAATGTCTTGTTGTCCAAAATGCAAAGATATTAAGTTTACTCTCATGCGAGGACTAAAGAAACCAGAAAATATTCCCATTTGAGAAGCTGAAGTTAAACAATTTGGATATTTTTTTTTATTTAAAAAATGAATCAAAAGGATTAATAAATTATCAAAAAATAATAATCCATTGATCACTGCAGCTCTAAAGTACTTTTTTTGCTTGCATTTTTGTCACCATTTTTAAATGAATGCTGTGGTTTTAGATTCTTAAATTTTTTTTTCTCCTGTTCCATTCAGCCATTGTTTCCAGTCATTCAAATTGCAGTGCAGGTGTTACCAAGCAACAATAATGTAGTTTGACAAATAATTCTTTGCTCACTCAATTAGCCTATTTCTGGAGCTCTTAGCTGTCATTAACCTGCTGTCACCCTCCTTACTTTAGTGATAACCACTGAAACATCTCCAAGACAAACTCCATATTCTGAGCAAGACCAGTAGATGTGAGTGAAAGCTCTGGCAGAAATCTACTTATTTAAGTTCAACGATAAGCTGACTGGCAAAAAATGAAGTCTTGCCTTTTTGCAAGTCTTATTGTTCACTGTGACTAGTTCCCAGAAGTGCGGATTCAAGTTCCATGAGTCAGGGACAACTTGAGTCCAGATTTAATGATTTGATTCAACTTGACAAAATCAAAACAGACTTGCAACTTGACTTTGACTTTAACATCAATCACTTGTGACTTCATTTGGACTTGAGCCTTTTGACTTAAAAATACTTGATACCTTCCCCCAAGCCCAAAGATTAAACAGCCTGTTATTTAAAAAAGTGTGATCCACAATCCACAACTTATTTCCCTTCCTTTCCTGAATCAACTAATGTTAACACCTCACTCTCAGCAAGTCGACACTTAATTCCCAAGATTCACTTTGTTTGAACCAATCTGACAGCATCCAATCAAATTGCAAAGTGCTAGCTATGAAAAAAATACTTAACACTCAACATAATTTGAAAATTAACAACAATGCAACAGCTTCCAACTTCATTTGACATTTGAAGTTGCACAAATAACAGTAAGTTGAGGCTCTGTTACTAAAATGGTATTGCATTTGGTGAAGACAGCATTATGACATGTTTAGGACTCAAAACTCAAAGTTTAGGACTTGGGACTTGCCTGTCTTGACTTGGGACTTACTTGTGACTTGCAAATCAATGACTTGGTTGGACTTGGTTGCTAATTGCACTCAAGCAAGTTTCAAGAGCCTGCCAATAGATTTTCCAAACATACAGAAATGAATGGAAACCAACGGATGTCTAGGATGGTGCACACATCTGCAGCAACTCAAACCTCACTTCACCCCGAACCTCAGTTAAGTCATTTAAGAAATAGGAGATTTGAGCCTCTTCCCCTCAGTATGGAGAGGACAGATGGTAGGTTAGCAGCCTGCCATATGTATAGACTGAGGCATTCTGGGATATTATTCTGATTGGCTACATTGAATCTGACAGGCCGTATTAATGTCAACCCTTTTAAGCCCACTGGGTTAAGGAAGTACTGAAAGTCTTCTTCACTTTGCTTCCTTGTCTGCTGTAGGTGATCTGGTGTGTTCACAGAGCAGGAGGTGAAATGACTGAAGGGTTCTCTCGGCAGCACTGAGGATTATGTGTTAGATGTGTTACATGACACTCTGCAAAACTGCTGAACAGCAGCACTGGCAGTCACTATCATCAAGATCATCTATGTGTCAAGGTAAACTGAGAGACTGTCTCTTTGTTTTTGTAACACTGCTATCTTTAACCACACTGGTGAGGTGTCAGAAAAGTAAAATGACTGTAGAAATGACAGACATTTCAGGCAAGACCACTTCCTTCAGCTGGGACTGATGTTTTTGAAAAAGGGAATCTGGTCTTTGACAAGTCTGTAGATTAGTTCTGTCCAGCAGCAGCCAAACTAAACACAACCATGACTCCAAAAAAGTTGTGAAGCTGTGTAAAACTACTGTACATGGTGTCCTCTGGATTAAAGAGGAAAAAGACCATCGAGATTGTTGCCAGCGCAAAGTTCAAAAGCCAGCATTTGTGATTTATGGGGTATGGTAGTGCCCATGGCATTATGGGTAACTGTTACATCTGTGAAGGTTCCATTAATGCTGAAAGGAACATATAGGTTTTGGAGCAACATATGCTGCCATTCAGATGGCATCTTTTTCAGATATGTGTATACAGCCGTACATCAAGCAGTTACTTAAGAACTGAAAAACACTGGTCAATGAAAAGTGCTTGGTCATACTGCAATAGACAGGAATTACCCAAATGTGGTTGCACTTGCATTTACAAAACATCTTACATTTGCCCGAAGGGTCCAAATCAGCAGGAACCTTGTCCTCATGGGGCCCCCATGGTCAGAGGGCACTGGCCCCATTCATCTGGTCAGTGATCCATCTTTGCTTTAAAAAGAGAGGAAGTGAAAGCCCTGGGAGCAAGCCCAAAACAAGTCACAAGTCTGTCAGAGTAAGCCTACAGTCAAGTCTTAAGTCTTTTAGAATAAGTTAGTGTATTTAGTAAGTGTCTGTCCAAGTCAAATCTCAAGCCTCTCAGAGCAAATCTCAAGTCAAGTCTCAAATAATTCCATACAAGCCTTAGTTGAGTCCAACTCAAGTTAGTTTAGAGGACTTCTCAAATCAATTCCAAAGTCTGTCAGAACAAGCTTACAGTCAAGTCATGGGTCTTTTAGCATCCAGAATTTCAGAGCAAGTCTTGACAATCTCAGGTGTTTCAGAATAAATCTCAAATCAAGTCTCAAATGCTTGGGAGAAAGTCCAAGTCAAGTCTCTAGTAATTCAATACAAACTGAAGTTACATCTCATATCTGATAGTGCAAGTCTAACTCAACTGAAAACTGAAGTCTTCCAGAGGACTTTTACAAGTCCAAGTCAAGTCTTACATCAGTCAGAAAAAGTCTCAAGTCAATACAGACAAGTGTCTGTCCAAGTCAAATCTCAAGTCTTTCAGAGCAAATATCAACTCAGGTCTTTTGTAGGACTTCTAAAGTCAAGTCTCAAATCTTGCAGAGGACTCCTCGAGTCAAGTCTGAAATCATCCAAGACTATTCCAGGTCAAGTCTATTAGTCAAGTCTAAAGTTATGTCTCAAATTATTTGAGAGAGCTACAATCAATTTTCTAGTCTGTCAGAACAAGTCTTGAGTCAAGCCTTTCAAAACATGTCCCAAGTCAAATCTCAAGTTATTTCAAGTCATGTCGAGTCAACTTTGCCAGACCAAGTCTCAAGTCAAGTCTCAGGTATTTCAAGGAAAGTCTCAAATCAGGTTTCATTACGAGCTGTATGTCAAGTCTCAAATAATTTAAGTCCAAGTCAAATCTCAGAGCTATTTTTAAGTAGCCAAGTCTCAAGGCTTTCAGATCCAGTCTCAAATCAACTCTTGAGTCTATAATCTACTTTCTATTTACTGCTGTTACAATATAAAGCTACAACAAGTTGCAGCATATCTTGTAAGGGAGCAACTTGTCTGGCAGTCGAGCAGAAATTTAGTTTTATAGCACTGCAGCCCAAATATCATTTGTGATAGGTTGGATTATGGAATATTCAAAGACATTTTTGATCTATTGTGAAATAAAACCAGGCCATTTATCTAATGAATGTGCTACCAAACTGCCTCAAAGAGCGCTATGCCATTTAGTGTAAAGGGCTCTAGCTAGGTCTACCACAAGATAGATGCTGTTCGATGTTCAGCTTGTTGCTATTTTTTCCTCATCTATCATTTAGACAACATGTATGAGCACACACAAACTCCTCAGGGAAATGACAGACTGCTGCAGTGTATCAGCTACCAACATCAAGTCTATCTGTCCCCTCCTCCTTTTCTTTCGTCTGCCTGCTCCTTCACACTTGGCTGAATTGAAAGCCTTCCCCCCCAATCTCCAGTCCCCGTCAACCAATACCTCTACCCCCCTCTTTCTATTGTTCCAGCAGCTACAGTATATCACACCAAAATCACTTCCAGTACTGCCAGTCAAGTCAAGCACCCCTATAATTCAGCTGATTTATGGTTTAAATACATTTTTTTAATCTCTTGCTTTTTTCTATTTACTGCTGTGATTGCATTTGCTGTCAGCTAAATTTAATTTATTCAATTCTACTACATGGCCATCGAAGACCTTTCAAAATTTTCTATACACACTGCACTGATCTATCTGCTGACCACATACATTATAGTTGCCATCAATGTTTTATTCAATTTTTTTTTTTCTGGCTCTATATAAAGAAAATCCAAAAAGCAGTCATCCGATATGGAATGTTGGCATTGTTTGAGCTTAGACAAATCTATCTAACTATCACAATACAATAAAGTCAGCAAAATGCCTATAAAACATAAAGCCAAAGCAATGTAATGCAAATTAAAGACAATGCCAACACAACAGAATGCAAATGTAAAACACTTTCTATGCAATTTAATGCCAATGGAATCCATACCTGATGGCTGTTTTGATGGTTGGGTGGAAGCTTTTAAAAAAATCCAATAAATGTGACAGCTTCAATGAAAATACAATGGATCTTGGTCAGGATGACAAATTCTTACATCCTGTTGAATATGTTTACCTCAACTTTTTCTCTCGAAATGAGTAAGTGGCTCAGTTAATTAGATGGCTTCCTGTAACACCTACTTTGTGCATCTATAGTCTGTTGTTGATGATGCTAACAATAGTATATCTGCACTAGGGTTGGGCGATACGTTAAAATTTTCTAACCAGCCACCATCGGCCCAACAACTGGCTATTTCTAATACATTGGCAGAGGTGTGTGTAGCCCCCTTTTTCAGCTGAGAAATGTGTGCAAGGTGCAAGTTCAGTATGTTATGTTGACTACGTTCAATGAATGAACAAAACTAAATTGCAAAATGTCAATAAAGGAAATATTCTAACATATTTTCCTTACTAAACAGTAAAACACAGGTGAACATTTTCAGAATTCAAGTTTTTTTCTTTTACCACACTAAGACAAGCTTCATTGCCTTGCTAACTTATAGTAAAACACACTTTATTTAAAATTGGCTGAAACAATATAAAACTCACAGAGACATCTTTGTTAGTCTTTCCACCATTCCAACAATCACCAACTCTGGTTTGGTCAAGATAAATCCTTAATTCACCAAATTAGATGTGAAAATATTCTTGTTGTACAGGCTGTCACCTGAAGACTCAGTCAATCACTGAGAGCCGATTCATTCAATTGCAAAATGGAGCATACATACAGTAATTGTTGCTGGCTATGTTCAAAGTTGTTGCCAATCCAGGAAATCTTACATCAAACAGAAGCCATATGGAGAAGGTTCGGGTGGATGACTGGATGTACAAAACCCAGAACTTTGACACTGGAGCATGGGGTTTGCATCGTATGACCTACCTGCAGGTATAGGCTACTGAGAGACTTGAGTTAAGGGAAAGTTGGTGGTTTCAGATTCCAAAAAGGTTTACGTAACCCATCTTGCTTGAAATCAGCATGGATTTTTTTCCATTTTTAAACGCAATCTTTCCCTAACCTTAACAAAGTAGTGTAAATGTAACCATAAAAACAGTAAACATATTTAAGTTTAAGGCAGACAAAGACAAAACACATGAATTGCAGTGATATTTAACAGTTTGCAGATGATGTTCAACTGTTTCCTCAGCACATATTCACTAATTACAGCTTAGTTTTGAGGAGAGGGTTTCTTCAGTAGAGTGCAGTTTTACATTACACAAACAATAAGAAATGGATTTGGCTTCTCCCGATCCATGGATTGGGTATAGGAATGGATGGGGTAAAGCCTGACCTACTAGACTTTGTAATAACACTTATCCACCCCTACTGCATGCTCTATAATGGACTTCTAACCTATGTTGATGGAGGACACAATGCTGTATTAACTGTCAAACCTTCACCAAAAACCTGTGCCCAGTTCAGAAACTGCACCTACCAAATCCACACAGGGAATTCAATCTTTTAAAGGAATGTTGGAGCTCATCCAGTAATTCCTTCCTGTAGTAAATAAGAGATTAAAGGGATGATTTAGAGTGAGGGAGAGAATGGGTGATAACACAACAGATTTTCCAACTTTATTTTCTTCCATTTAATGCTTTCAGGTCATCTTATTGACTATTTTGATTCTTATAATATCTAAAGTTGTGTTTTGTTTCTTACCAACAAGAACAGTGGAATGAATTTGTTAGATAAGAGCATTCTGAAAGACAGTTGGAGCGATTCGACTCAGCAAGGTCTCACATGGAGTCACGGCCTTGACATTTCATTGGACGGAGACCAGTTAATACTGTAAATCTAATAAGATGTGCTGTATTTCTACAGTACGAGGTGTATATTTGGATGACATGTAGGCGGGCCTGGGAGATTAATAAACACCAAACACACACACACACACACACACCTGTCTCCACTTTGAAAGGCAAAGGTTACACAATATGTTTTTTAATCAAGCTGGATCAAGGCCACTTCTGGCGCGGTGCTCTTTGAAATCTTTCCTCTGGGTTGAGACTCAGCTCGACATGCACACACGCTCTGTAGTAACCTGGTAACCTTTCCATTCTAATTACTCTGGGTATCTCTCTGTATACCTTCCACAGTGTTACCCACGGGGCCCAGCGTGGTGCCTCAGGTGATGAGGCCTTGAGAACAAAACATGAAGTCAAAAATAGAAATGAAAATGTAGTTTTTATAAGATCAATTTTTTAACACCTTTTTGCTTTTCAGTTCTGCATAGAATTGCTACTGAGGCTGAGAAATGGTTGAAATAACAGGAAAACACATACCAATAATACAGATTAGCCTTGGGTCAATAGCTCCATGCCAGAGGGCTGGGGAGGAAGGTAAATCATCTTCCTCTCTGCATTAAAATATCACATTCTGAATCAACTCTGTCCATAAACAATGTGGACAGTCAGAAAATCAATTTGACTCCCACACAATTCACACGAGCCAGAGGAAGCTGAATTAGAGCCAGTATTCACAGCAGTTCCATCTATTCCCTCAAGATTAAAAGCTACAACTTCATCATGTAGCAAGGTTTTGTATTTCTTGAAAGAGAAACAATCTGAGAAATGAAAAGTTGATTTCATTAGCAAAAAAATGCTCAATTTAATGCACTCAGAGCCATGGGCTCATAAACCCAGAGGTCTGGACTCAAGTCACATGACTTGGACTCAAATCAAACTCATGACATAATTTGATGATTTATGCTGAGGTCCGGTCAAAGCGTTCCAAAAGTGAAAGTAAACAAGAAACATGGCTGAGCCAGACAAATTGACAAGTTTCTTTGGCAAAACGATGGCACTTAATAACACTGGTGACATATATGTTTTATTTTAGGCTTCCATTGGTGCTGAGTTCAGACAGCTGCTTCTTAATGAAGTCGGGGTACATGGGTTTCCCCAAAGTTCACAAAAAAATAATAACTTTGATTGGCATTCCAGTTCAGTTTTTCAACCAGGAAGTCCAAAATTTTTGAGTTCCAAGGAATACAGCATTTTATTTTCCCTTGACAAAATCACAAAAGGACTTGCAACTCGACTTGGACTTTAACACCAATGACTCTTAACTTAACTTCGGACTTGAGCCTTTTGACTTGTAAATACTGGATTCTTTACACCAAGCCCAAAGATTAAACAGTGTGAATCCACTAATCAATGCATTTCCAATCAGCTAACATTATCATTATTCATCCTCAGCAAGTTGACACTTGATTCCCCAGATTCACTTTGTTTGAACCGACCTGACGGCATCCAGTCGAGTGCAGGAGAGTACTATGAAGAGCTAACATTATGTGGCTGGGATACAGTTGCAAAAAATGATACCATGGATAATTTCGTTTGCATAAAATAATTATGTGGTGGTCAACAAAAAATAAATTGCAGTATTCAATAATAATGGTAGGTTGAGGCTCTGTTGTTCAAAGACTGGTGCAAAGACTCAAGACTTAAGAATAGAGTCTAGATCCGCTCGAGGTGTCGAAGTTTTTCCTTGCTATGCTTGCCTCAGTGCTTGCTCTTGGTGGGAACTACTGGTTCTCTGTAAATAATATTATAAAGAGTACAGTCTAGACCTGCGCTATATGAAAAGTGTTTATTCAAATAAAACTGACCTGACTTACTTCTGACTTGCAAAACAATGATTTGGTCCCATCTCTGCTCAGAGGTTACTGATACAATCTTTTTTGGTGTGTATGACCGGTAGATATTGATAGCTGAACTTAGACAATGTCAGCCATAGAATATAATGCTGGGACTTATACACTTTCCCATCAAGTTGAAATTACACCCACACGCTGTTAGATCAACCCTCAACTCAAAAGGAGCCTATAGTTGGCCTAATCTTTATTCTGTGACACAAGAAAGGCAGAGAAAACAAACCCGAGTGTAGTGTTACAGTGTCGGTTTATGCGCTTGAATGCACAGTGATCACAGCACATCGTTGTCTCCAACCTCACCGGGTTACATTACACTCCTGTTTAAGGCCGATGGAGGAGAACAAAGCACAGGGGAGCAATATCACATTCCAGAAGACGTTTGTTTTCTGCGGCTGATTGCTGGGCCTGCTGAATGTATCGCTCCCACCACTGCAGCTCAGGTGGAATGTTTCATTAAATATCAGATTTCAGCCAGTCAGTAACTCTGATTATCCTCTACATGGCCTGTAATGGAGTGTTTCAGTGTCCAGTGACAGTATAAATACTGTAACCTTGCAACTTGTTTTGGCAGAAGAAGAGAAGAAGTTTTTATCATTTGGTTAACAACTCTATTCAGAAATGTCAGCAATTGTTTTTTTAGTATTGTAAAGCCTGGAGCAGACCATAAGATTACTGAAATGTACATAGACTGGACCGCCTACATAGTAGACTCAGTACACTAGGTCGATGAGGCTGGCGGGTGAGCCAATGTACATACGTCCTGAATCCAAAGGATTGCTTGGTTGATCCAGTGTATACCATGTAAACAGTCATGCAAACCTCTCTGAACAACTCTTGTGCACGTCTTTACTTTCTGTCTGGAAACACATGTTGAAGCCCTATAATGGAGCACATATTGAACAACTCACATAAAGAGAAATATGTAGGACAGGTAGACTGTGCTTCAGTTGCGTCACTGGGAGCTCCCCAAAATCCAGCGCAAACACTTACTTGCTTTCACTTTATTCTGATCTTTCAACACTACACACTTCATTATTTTATCTCCAGATTGTCAACATCAACTGACACTGATGGATTTGGTCCAGTTAGGGTTGGGCAATGTCTACTGAACTGGCATATAATGATGAAAAACACTGCAATGTAGGATGATATATATTGGCTCCACATCATAATGTGTGCCCTTCTGGAAAACACCTCCCCAGGAAACCAGACAAATCTGCAAGCTTATGTTTAATTTGCTCTGTCAGATACGTCTCACACCTCTTCAGTCAGACAGAACTCCACAAGCCTTGGATCTGGTCGGGACAGTCACAACTATTTATTTAATACGGGGCAGGTTTGGCACCATGACTGACAGGGGAGTCTCACTGGGCTACATCTGAAATGTCACATGTTGGTAACGTCACACGTTTCGAGCGCAACACACCAGGCTCACGAAACTCAGGTAAAGCTATCAAACCAGGCAGTGCTAATTAAATATCAAGATTCTGTTACTTCACTGCCTATTTCTTGCCTAAGATGTTCTAAAATGCATATTTTGGTGCCTGTTTAGCTGTAATTTGAGAAATTTTGGGATTAGGGTGCCATTTTCTCCTGCTTGAAACTGTACCAAGCACGGCCTAACTTGCATTTTGTTGCTTGGTTGCGTGATTGGCTATAGGTCTGTCCAACTGCATCCATATTCATTTTAGTCTCCATCCCTTGTAAATCAAAAAAACTGAGAGATGTCAGTGAATTAGTCTAGGAATGCCAGGCTAGAAAACAGCTTCAACTTGTAGAATTTCACTCCCTCACAGTAGTGGATATAAGCCACCAAACCACTTAATTAAATCAATCGTACTGGC
>JAJHUR010127852.1:1883-25132 GCA_027495735.1 Lutjanus campechanus
CATTCTGTCTCTCTTTTAACTCTTAATTTGTAGCTCCTGGGACAAGAAAACCACAGTGTCTCCATTTGTGGCCTGGAAAAAAAAAACACAAGAGAGATAAAAGCCACAGCGAAAATGACGCGATTTTTATCAAAGCCTAAGGCGGGTGAGTGACTTGAAAGAGCAGGACAGCAGACAATGATACAAGTGGGCAAATGAGAGAAATTGATATTGAGGGAGGAGAACACAAAAGAATGACAAAAGCCTTTGGACACAGGCCATAAAATCTGGATGAGGTGCGGCCAGCGAGAAAACCTGACAGCTGGACTCTGGGGTCTGACAACAGCATGGCTTTGATGTAATCATTCTGCCCCCTCTCTGTCTCCAAGTTAGCATCAGGAGGGATTTGACAGGCGCGACTTGGGAACATTTAGCCTGTATGCCTGGCCAGGCCCCTGACAAATCAGCTGGTTAAGAGCTGTCACAGGCAGTGGGTGTGCAACTGTATGTGTGTGTGCGTGTAACATCATCTGTATTGTTAGGTTACGCAGCTGGACGGTCTCGCCTAAAGCACTTGGAGACACAGAGAGAGAGAGTCTCATTAGCTAATTAACAGGACTCAAAGCTACAGATGCGTCGAATGAGTCAAAGAGGTGAAGTCTTGATGGTGACGAGGCCCTCGCAGGTCACAGCTAACACTGTCAGGGGTCAACTCTGCCACTGGCTGTTGTGACATGAGTCAAAATGTTGACTCTCTGAACAGTATTTACATGATCGCTGGGTTCAAACATAGTCAAAATGAAGATGTCGGCCATGTAATCATCACCACATTGCTGCTGCTGTTTACACTCAACCTGATGCAAATTCAAAAAATGTACCAAATTTATATATGTTGTGTGTGTGTGGCATTAAGGAAACACATTTGTCAAGGGTGAATATACAGAAAGAGTCAAACCACTAAAAAATGTTTTTAAATGAGTGAATTTATTCTTATGCCATTCGGCTCCATGTTTTAGTCCTGCATTAATCTTGAAGATAAATAAGTGAAATGTCTCTCAGTTGTCAACTACACAATTTCAAACTTCACTTGCCACATAATTCCACCTGGAGTTGTACTTATTAAAATTGTAATGATGAAGCTTCTCTTCTCAAAAAAGCAATCACAGTTTTCAAACTATTCACTTTTCACATTATTTTGCTTCACTGTTCAAGGTGAAGATGAGGTTACATCAATCCTGTGTGTTTCTCTGACCTCATTAAAGCAGAAAAATGAAGTTACCATATAAATTTGTATTTATCAAAGTGCTTAGAAGTACATTTAAAATGCTTCAAACAGCCAACTTTGGAATAAAAAAAATCTTTGCTTTAAAATGATCATGTAATTAATCAAAGAAAAAAAACCAGCTAGAATTGTGAGGGGTTATAGACAAACCCAGCTGTTGTCGCCATTACTGCTGGACTAAATGTCACTGAGAAGCTGAAGTTCTGTTTAGATATCTCACTGTATAACTGTACTCTGTATGACTGTATATGTGCCAAAAAAGTTGCCTTTTTTCTTTTCTTTTAATAGCAATTGATTATATTTTCAAGATATAACTGGTTGTATAAGATCTCTTGGACAGATTTCTCAACAGAGATGCTGAAAATTGAGATCTTTTCTGTAGATTAAAGTGTTAGATGCAGGTTTAAAAGAGAAGTGCCACCACAGTATGGCAGTCTGACTACCTCCACCTACAGCCATGGATTTGTCTATAGAAAGCAGATCCAATTTTATTGGAGACAAACTCATTTGGCATCTTGTAAAATTTCTGCTTCCAAACTGGCTAAAATAAGGTGTCAATGTAAACTTAAACAGTGGCAGGATAAACATGGACAAGTTCAAGTGAGTGGTTCTCAACTCCAATTCTCCACTTCAGCTGAAGTGAGGAACAAGCTGTTTTTGAATACCGCCAGTCATGTTTCATGTCACTGCAGCTTGACCTGGAAACTGTGGGCCAGTCCCTTCATTACGATGTAAAAGGCTGCTACATGACTGGGGCAAAGCCTTAATATTCACTAAAAACTGAAAAGCGTCCTGATTTGAAAAAGGTTGAGAACATTGTAGTTAATATTCCTGTCTCATCGTATGACATGTGATTCATGTATGGAGTTAAGCCCACATCCGGTTTACACGTCTGTGATTCACCTTCCCTTCCTGTGTCGCACTCGTGATGAGTCCTGACACCAACCAAGACAGGAGATTAGCTAAACGGTCCAATCACAGGGCACTGGCATGCACGCTGCATGAGAAGGCAGTCAGGTGTTAGCATAGATAATCTCACAAGCGCGTGTGTGTGTGAGCGTGTGTATGCGCAGGTTCCATGTGATAGGTATGCGCATAACGTTTTTCCATATGATTTCTCATGACTTAAATCCATGGCAGAGCAGATGCTCTTTGACAACTAGAGCTGTGTTTCTCCCGGAGTTGTCAATCATTTTGGGAAGAGTGTGTGTGATGATGATGAAACCGAGAGAGTCCTTGGCATGTAATACAGTTAGTAAAGGGTGTGTGCACACACATTTCCCCTGCTACCTGATCTCCACTGACAGTTTGTGTGTTTCATCCTTAGCAGAGCAGATATTCACGGTGCTGTTAAAAGGCTTTTGAAGGCCTTTCTCTCACATCACACCAAGTAACCCGTTTCTAACATTAACATTTCTCCATCATTAGCCGTGCATAACAGTGAGAGGGCCTGTGTGTGTTTAATGTATGTGAATGTGCGTGTGTGTCTGCGTGTGTGTGTGTCAAAGTCGGCTTTGGATTTGCAAAAATCTGTAGCAAATGTGTCACTTTGTAATGGATGAAAGCGGGAAAGAGGCAAAGAGACAGACAGTAGCAAGAGACAGAGATGAGAAGCCTATACAAATACGCACAAACAGAGAGGAAGACAAAAACAGGAACAGATGGACTGGGTAAGATGCAACACAGCAACACCTTTCATCAATACAGGTTTTGTCATAGTCCTTGACTATTAATGTTTTGAGAAGCTGTCATCTGAGGTTGGAAATAAATTCATTATCATCAAATATCATCATATGTTAAGTATCTCCTGTGCATTAGTGCCTTTTGGAATACACATTAACTGTGCTTTTTGTTATGTTTTGGCAGATGCATTACTGTATTCCTGACAATACTTATTATTCAACATTGATTGAAAACATCACATCACATCACTAACTTATCCAAGCAGAAAAAAACCCCACTAAAAACAGAAAGGCAAACTTGTGTACTGGCAACTGGTGTGGGTCCCTGTTTTGTATAACACATCGCACACACACACACAAGGACTCACAAAATCCAGACCTATTAATCAATTTAATCAACAGTTGATGGAAGTAACATGCTCTCTAAAGAAGCAAAACTCCAACTGAGGCAAGGAAGAACAGGACTGATAGCAAGCATACATTAGTGTAAAAAGGCTGTCACTTTGAAGTTGAGCATTAATTCCAATGTGGAAAAAAAATATTATTCAGTCTCTAATGACTTGTTCAAGTTGTTGAAGTAGCATGTGAAATAGTATAACAGCTACTTGAAGTGGTTTGTCTTGAGGGCCCAGCAGAGAGCTCAACCAATTGCCAGAGGCAGACTTACCTTTAGGCAAAGGTCGGCAACTGCCTTAGGCCCCAAGCTAACAAGGGCCCCATGAATCGCCTCATACACTCAAAGTTAATAAAGTGTTCTTTTTTTATACTTTTTGCTAATGCTTTTCCAAAATTCCATATGCTAAAATGGCATTCCCAGTAACTTGAACTTTTTAGTGATCTTACGGTGATATTTTTAGTGCTCTTATCTCTGGAAATGATTCAGGAAGTCAGTCTCCAATTTGTCTAGACAACCGACTTGGCATAGTGTACAAACTGTTGAAAAATAAAGTGAAACTACCCCAGCGGTGCCGAAAAAAGGTGGAGGCAGAAGGATACTAAAAGACAATACCCACCCCAGCCACAGCCTGTTCAACCTGCTACCTTCTGTCAAGAGATACACAAGTATCCACAGCCTGTATACCACCAGACTATAGAACAGTTTCTTTCCTGAGGCTGTGAGACTCCTCAACTCAGCTGCAGTCCACCATAAATAAAAGTTTATTTTTATCACTTGTTATTTCTTCAAGGATTGAAAAAGAAGGAGAACAAGGGATGTGCAGGGTTCCATGCATGTGTTCGCCTTTGGCTAAAAAATGAGTAAATCTGCCCCTGCATTTCAAGTTAATTTCTAACTTGATTTTGAAAAAGTAATCTAAACAAAGGTTCCCAAGCCTTTTTCTGGCAAGCCCCCCTTCAGAAGCCACAATTATTATCAGTTATTAACAATAATTGGAGAATCAACTAATAAAAAAGGACTCATGTTGAATTTTAGTGAATTAAAGGTCAGCATCCACTGCCCCTGGATTTTGGAGTGAACTGTCCCTTGTTTCAAACTATGAAAACAATCAAATTAAACTCTTTTCTTCAGTAACGTCTTTTTGGAATGCAGCTAATGATTATTTTCATTGTTGTTTAATCTTTCGATCATTTTCCCAATTAATCAATTAGTTGTTTGGTTCATAAAATGTCACAATAAATGTTAGAAAATTGTGAAACATGATCACTTCTTTCCAAAGCCCAAGTGATGTCCTCAGATTTCTTGATTGTCAGTTTACTGTCATATTGGACTAAATAAACCACAAAATATATTTGAGAAGCTGAAATCAAAGAATTTGGACACTATATCTTGAAAAATTACTCATAATGATTAATACAGTATTAAAAGAGTTGGTGATTAATTTAATTGTTGACAACTAATCAATTTGACGAATTGTTGCGACTCTGTCGGTAATATTAGCAGATTAAACGAAGAGAACATAGCTTTAATTTAGGCCCAAATCTCTGCTTTCTACTGCATAGCTTTGCTCCCCATTTCACCTGAAGAAGAAGGTCGTCACTGCTGCACACACTCCAAAGCACTTGTAGAGAGCTCGAAACACACACTGACGGGATTGAAATAACAGGGAAACTCAGAGCGGCAGGCCTACTGATTACTAAGGAAACCACACACACAATGAACACATGCTGCAGACACTCACTTCTGAGGTATAAAAATATAATTGTGCACGCAGAGACACACACACACACACCTTTTCAAAGAGAACAGAACACACACAGACACATACAGCCATGCCTCTCTCTCAAACACACACACAAACACATGGTATAACTGCTCTTTTATGCAGTGCAGCTTCAGCTCTCACAGAGAAATGAATGTTTTGCATGCACGCACACATTAAACATACACACACACATACTTCTCCAATCTGGTACTTATCAAATCTTTAAGCTGTAAAGCCTTCCACCTGCTCCCTCATTTCATTTCAGTCTGGCCCAAAGGCCTCAAGCTCTGTTTTTTGTTGGCAAGTTTCTCCAAAACTTCTGTTGCTGGAGCGGCTCATTTTAGAAATGTGAAAAAATTATTAAATTTAATTAATTTTACAGCTTGAAGGACTTTGTAATATCCACTAGTTTGTGGTGTATTAAAGATTCTCCTCAACCTAGTCTATGCCTAGTTGAAAGCTGCAAAGCTGTAGCATGCATGGCTGATGTTTAATTAATTTTCTAAACGTTCATCTTAAGTAATTATTACAACATCACCTTCAGGAGAATTTCCCCCCAGTTTGAGACTAAGTTTGTGAGTGGACCAGACCTCTGAGAAAAATGTGTGAATTTTTGTCCAGGCAGAATTAATAAGCAGAATTTTTAGATCCAAAAGGGATCTGACTTGGTGAATTTGTTCTCACACACTAGAAGACAATTGAACAATACTGGACAAAGACAGATAAGGATAAACAAGATGTAGCTCAATAGAGACAACTGTACAAACAATAGACGTACAATGTACGTTCAAGGTCAAAGATTTTCAATTTTCAAGACAATTTTCATTTTTTCCCCCTTTTCTGTTCATTTTATAATTGCAGACCTTTTTAAACTTGAAAATACAGTGATATGAAAGAATTCTAAATATCACTGTAGGTCTCGCAAATGTATCTGAAATTTGTGAGCAATGATAAGTGTTTTTTCATGTTTCATATGTTGTTCATCTTTTATTTATGCCAATACACACAACAGTGTTATGGTGATGTACTGACCACGCCCTCGAGTACACCGTTGCATCACCGCAGCAAGATGAAACTTCAACTACTGGATAACAGGAAAAAATGTTTTATGTTACTTATAGACTTTACAGGAAGTGAAAGGCAACGTTTCAGTGTGTGTTGGTCTTTCCAGCAGCGTGTGGTGTCCCTGTTTTAATATGTGGTCAGAGTAGCAAAGCCAGGGCTGCTTTCTCTGCAGCCACCACTGACTTCCTGGAGATGTTGAAAACCAATAATTCACACAAACCTGCAGAGTAATGGGCTTTTAGAGAGCTTTCCAGGACACAATGACACAGACTGTCTAGGCCTTTGACAGACGCTTGCACTTCCTCATGATCCCATACGGTCATGCAGACCCACACACACAGACACTCAACACATTCTCACATTTGCAGCTCCTGCAACTGAGCGTTCAGTCCAGTTTCCAGCCGTGAAAGCACAGTGTCTTTGAAGGTGGGGAGTCGGACCACAGCTTTTGGCTGTGGCAGCGTCAAATCCCACCAGCCAGAGAATCGGGGTCAGAGCCACATTATCTCCAAAACGTTGGAGGGAGAAAGGAGAGAACAGGATGAAAATGATGGAGCTAGGCGAGGGGTGAAGAGGAGAGAGAGAAGGAGGCGAGTAACTGAAAGGTGTGCGCGTCACGAGGACCGAGAGCGGTGATTGTCTCCTGTAGATGAAGAGTGAGGCCTGACTGTCAGCAAAATTAGAAAAAAAGAATAGGCTAAAGCAGAGTGATAAAGTGCCCCTCCCATGAACGGCCAACAATTGTCCTGTCAGAGCTTTGGATTTTTCCCCATGCCAAATCACAAAGAGTGTGATGGGTGGTGACATCTTTTTTGAAAACAAAACAAAAATAGACGTATTTAACATCTGCTCTAACATAAAGTGCACATGTTAGCATGTCTGGTAAATGAGCCTACTACCGTAACAGACCAAGTCCAAGAAACATTTCATTAGCAAACTACATTATTTTGTAGAGTTATAGTTTACGTTACCAAAAAAAAAGCCCTATTCATGAGAGCACATGCACTGTGTAGTCTTTCATCACTGTGTGGAAGCTGCCCTGGATGCAACTTTATCAGAGTGCAAGCTAATGTCAGCATCACTGTCCTGCTCTATATTGAATTTGGGAAATTTTACACTCCAGTAACCACAGCCAAATAATGTTACATTGAACAAAAACAAGAATAATGCTGTTTCTTTATATCCACATCTTCTGCATAGATCATCAGCTTATGAGGATGACTTTTTGCCTGAGTCATGCAGCTTTAGCCTCAGTCTTTTGGCACAGTATCATGTATCTAGCCATGAGTGCATAATTAAGAAGCCTTTTACAAGGTTCTTATTAAAAAAAGCCAGCTGTAAACATTAAAATGTCAACAGAATACAAAGTTTTCAACCAACTAATGGAGCTTATTATTATTATTAGCTAACTGGCTAGCTAAAGCAAATATATTTTCACAGCAGTTCTTGTATCAGCAAAAACAATCACCAGTTGACGGTTAGAAATTATTAGTTTGCTTTATACCTCTGTCTGACATCAAGGACCCACTGTTTAAAAAAGATATTAAGACTGAGTGGTAAATGCACCGCTGAAAAAAATCCTTTTACAAACCAGGCAAAATTCTTGCCTTTTCCATCAACTTTTTCTAAAGCGATACAGGCACAGCAACAGGAGCTCACCTTGTTCCCTATGGCTTTCTTGGGTGGGAAGTTGAAGGTGTCCACCTGTGGAAACTGGGTTCTCAGGTGGTTGTGGAGCTCCCTGAACTCAGTGTAACGCCGGTACACATTCCACTCGTTGTCCAGGATACGGATGTACACCTGAGGACAGATAGAGACAACATCATCATTATCACCATTATCATGACAAGCAACAGCAGCAGCGGCAACATGTCCTGATTTCACAAGATCTGTTAAGTCCTTGAATCTTTACTCAAATGCAATACTGCAGAGACAAAGTGAGCTCATGTATTCTGAGTTATTCCAGTAAACCGGCATACGGGCTTTCCCCCTTATGAGAATCTAACTAAACCAGGACTACGTGGTCATATATTCCGAAAGATAAAAAAGAAAAAAAGAACATACTAATAGCAGGCTGTAATGTAATACATTTTTGGAGGTTAAACTATTTGTCATTAAGCCTTTACAGTACCTTACAATACTGTAAATAAACAAGATGGGGAAAAAATGGCTTCCTCTCAGCCTTGTAAATGTGTATTTTCACTTACATACTGCAACACATAACAGAAAGAGTCTGTCTATAGGCATGACTGTGCTGCCTCCATTTCCATGCACCATTAGCTGCTTTATTCAGACTCACGGAAGATAGAGGGAGCGCAGAGAGAGGGAAATATGAGCCTATTACAAGAAAGAGAGGGAGAAAAAGAGCGGGAGATGGGTTCCATTTTCACAGTAGAAAACAGAGGAACACAGACAAAAGAAGAGAGCAGAACGGCTTTTGAGAATTCAATTTCAAAATGCCCGACCACGAAAAATACAGCCTTGATTCAGGTACATGAAAACAGAAATTGATTTAAAAATCGACCAAAAGTACCTAGGCATAGCTCCCCCCCTACCAGGCAAATATAAAGTAAACAAAAGGCAAGAATGTCAAAACTGTGCTATAATGTTGAACTGCATGTTCCCCTCCAAGCACACATAGTTCTGAAAGCATCTGTGGTGGCCATTACTTCTCCATCATCATTAAAAAGAAAGAAAACACAGAAAGCCAAGAAATAAGAATAGACTGAATGGACTGAAGTGCGTCACCCTAACATGCCACAACAGCAGCTGCTGAACGAATGGAGAACCTGAAAGGGTAACTTTGGTAGTTTTCAACCTGGACTCTATTTTTTCCACATTTTTGTGTCTAAATGTTTAAAGGGGGCAATGGTTTTTGAAACTGGTCCTGTATTGAGCGAGACTGCTGCAGATGGCTGAACCACATCAACTGGCTCCGTTTGACGTGAAGAAACAGTGGTTTTACTCTGAGATCCTCTGGATATCCAAGCTCCTCACCCCATCTCTAAAGCTGAGCCCAGCCACCAAACGAAGAAACCTCATTTCGGCTGCATGTATCCGCAATCTCATTCACAACCCAAAGCTCGTGACCATAGGTGAGGATCCAAACATAGACTAACTGGCAATTTGAAAGTTTTGCCCTCTGGCTCAGCTAACTCTTCACCACGAAGGTCCAGTACAAGGCCCGCATGACTGCTGACACCACACCACCTGTTGATTTTATGCTCCATCTTACCGTCACTTGCGAACAAGATCCCAAGATACTTCAACTCCTTCACTTGGAGCAGAAACTCACAGAAATCCACCATGAGAACCATGGTCTTAGACTTGGAGGTGCCGACTCTCATCCTGCCCCTTCACACTTGGCTGCAAACCATCTTAGTGCATGCTGAAAATCACGGTCTGGGGAAGCCAACATAACCACATTATCCGCAAAAAAGCAAAGACGCATTTCTAAAGTTCCTAAACCAGACACTTTCCTAACCATGGCTGCACCCTGAGATCCTGTCCATGAATATCACAAACAGGATCAGAGACAAGGGGCAGCCCTGGGGGAGTTTAATATCCAACAAATGTGTTTGACTGACGAGAATACAGAAACAGCTCTAACTTTGGTTATGCAAGGACCAGATTGCTTGTATCAATGGCCCCAGTGCCCTCATGTCCCACAGTAGCCCGCCACGATCCTCTGTTGAGAGCCGATATGACACTGGATATGTGAAAACCTTGACCCTAGAGGAAAAGTCAGAGGATTGCTCAAGTCCTTGGGATTATCCTCTTGAGACCATGCATGCCTGTAAAAAACAAATAACAGCAATCCATCCAATAGTTGTTTAGATATTCTAGTCTGGATCAAAGTGGTGGACTGACAGGGACTGCCACCCCAGAGCCACACTGGCTAAAAAAAGAAGCAACCATTCTACATGAGTGACTGGTCTGAGATATATAAAGGCATGTGTGGCTGAGACACCTTATTTGGCTTTAAAACACTTGAATTACACTTCTTGAAAGACACTTGATGTCATTTAACGCCCTTTTCAGAAGTGCAGACAACAAACTGTCAAAGCTACAGTACAGGAACTTTCCCTGAGTCTTGTTTTCATGTCAACCTGAAAGACATTTTGATGGACACAGGGGCAAGTGTATAGCTTTTTTTGTTTTGTTTTGAGATGACTGTTCCTTTACTGAGTGATCTTTTGTCAGCATGTGCAGTCTGGGTTACATGGCAAACATGAAAAATGTGACATTTTGGACAGCCATTAAAAGGAGACTGACAGCTGAAGCTTTGTTAGCCGTCCTAAATGTCTCGCTTTTAATATTTCAGCATTAGTGACAGACATGTCTAGACATCGTTAATGTTATAAAAAGACCTCAGAAAATGACACTTCACAGTATAGTCACATAAATGATCCAAAAGCATGTACCATCATTAAATAGACATCCACTGAGTAAGTGGGAGGTGAGAAAGAATACCATGATGTTTTTTTTCTAATCTTGTTTCTGTGTCTTTATCAATTAATGCTCACTTTATCCACAGTAAAACCACAGAATAGTAGAATAATATGCACAAGGGGAATATGATCTCTATACAATGCTGCAAACACATATTGTACATCCTATAAAGCAGAATTAAAGATGAGAGAAATCTAATCAGGTCCTTAAATTAAGGAAAATCATTTTTGAGACGAAAGCTACAGGTGCAAGATGGAAAGTTAGTTATTGAAGTTTGGCGTACTCATTTTGCCGACTGGTCAGCAGTGTGACACACAGCTCATTAAGGTAATTCATATACTTAAAGAGACAGGCCAAAATCAAAATCACATATTTTGACACTCACCTGTAGTGTTGTGATGTCTGCCCTCTATTCAGTATAATGTGACAAGATGGCACTCAGCTTGTGACGCTGAAAGTGCCAAAAAGAAAAAAAACAAAAAACAAACCAACCTGAAAATCTCAACAGCAATGTCTCTTTACAGTAATCATGACCCAGTAATTTAAGATAATCCGCAGACCTTGTTGTGAGCAGTTTCATGTAGGACCTATGTTTCTTTTTTACCGAACTACACCATTTCAGCGCACAGAAGAAAGTGTGCATCTACTCATGGATGAAAGGCTTGTGCTTGTGACAGCACAATGCTGCTGGTGTTGTTGTAATGGTGTCAGCGCTGTAACCTCTTGTCCATAAGTGGATGCACACTTCCTTCTGCGCACTGATATGGTTGACGGGTGTAATTTCATAGAAAGAAAGCAGCTCCAACACACTTCCTTCCGCATGGTGATGTGGTTGGCGGGTGTGGTCACAACAAGTTCTGTTGTTCTGTTATCTTGAGTAACTGGGTAAGGATTTCTGGACAGACACATTGCTTTTGAGTTTTCTTATGTTTTGGTGCTTTGAGCACCACAAGCCGCCTATTTCCATTATATCTGAGAGGAGGCAGAGATCTCTACAGTGGATATCTCCCAAACTCAGCAACTCACACCAAAACTATCTAGATGGATAAACAGCACTACAGGCCGGAGGAAACATATGTATTTTTGATTTGGGGGTGAACTGTTCCTTTATTTTAACTTCCTCCCATTGTCATAACTCAACAGAAGCCAAACACACAGACACAACACTGGGTAATTTAGATTCAGTGTGGCTTACTCTTGAGGATATCATTATGTCACAAATAAATGTCCAAAAGCTCCTATACTGTAAATCTAGAACTAGCATGAGAATCATTTAATTTTTAGGCTTTCTTCATTATCAAAAGTAATCTAGTGGAAGAGATGGTACTAGCTAAGTCGGCAAACTGTTAATTATGCTGTTTTGCCAAAATGTATGCAGTTGTCTCTATTTTGTCCGTAGGAGTTCATAGTGACTAAGTTTGAAAACTCCTGCTGTGTACTGAATGGAGAGAAGCTGCACTAAAGGAAAGACCTGAATCCAGTAAATGACAGTAGTGGTTGACAAGATGGGAGCAGACAAGGCCGCTAATGGACTGAAGACTTGTCATCTCAGCACTTTATGTCTGACCTACAGAAGAACATCTAAGTTTTTACCCACTTCTTTTTTGCAAGTTAAGAGAAGGACTCGGTGTGGTCGTGTTGTATGTGTATGTGTGTTATGCTATCTTGTAGCTTCTTCTACAGCTGAGTGAACTGGGCCATTATGCCTTATTCAGGAC
Organism: Lutjanus campechanus; assembly: GCA_027495735.1. Taxonomy (NCBI): domain Eukaryota; kingdom Metazoa; phylum Chordata; class Actinopteri; order Lutjaniformes; family Lutjanidae; genus Lutjanus; species Lutjanus campechanus. The sequence goes on from JAJHUR010127852.1 coordinate 14,224, forward strand.
GTTTCTAGGGCTTTATTTTGGAGTTCTGTGTATGAAGACATCTCAAGCTCTAATATAAAAAAACAGACTGATAACCAAATAATTGAGGGAAAACAATCAATGTCGCCAAATGAGTTTGGCATGTGAAGGTAGATGCATTTTTTTTTTTTTTTTTACATATAATCTAGATGAATTTTTCCTAATTCACATAGACTTGTCACAAGTGTTAAATTATCTGCAAAAGCATGTTGCAAAATAAGCACTCTGATATTTAATGTCACACATAACTGTACAAAAAACTGAGAAGTTGAATTTCCACACACCCACATCTACATGCTTGACTTGATCACTCCATCATCGTGAAAACAGGCCATGTCAAAGTGAAAGAGAAGGCTGGACTGAACAATTACTGCAGCATTAAGTCGAGGGCTATGTTTGACATGATGTATTTCTATACACAAATGTTAACCTCAGGAAAACAAGGTCTGTGCTTTTAAATATTCTATATGGTGTGCTGGAATACCCTGCAGAGCAATCACCAGCAGGACAAATTACCTATGGTACCTTTTCAGACAAATTAATGCATTTTATTCAAATTTCATGTGCAATCCACGTGCGACGTGCAAGATGTGTCTTGGCATTGTCTTGCTGAAATAAGCAGGGATGTCCCTGGAAAAACACATCTGAATGGCAGCATACGTTGCTCAAAAACCTGCATGTATATTTCAGTATCAATGGTACTTTCACAGCTGTGACATGATGCCATAGGCACTAACACACTCCCACACCATCACAGATGCTGGCCTTTTAAGTTAGTGCTGGTAACAATGTGGACGGTCCTTTTCCTCTTCAGCCTGGCGGACACAATGTCCATGATTTCCAAAAACAGTTTGAAATGTGGACTCGTCAGGCCATGGTACATTTTTCCACTTTCTGTCATTCCATCTCAGGCCCAGAGAAGTCAGCAGCCTAACTGGATGTTGCTGATGTTTTGGTTTTCACATTTCATGTTAGAATCTTAATTTGCATTTGTAGATGGAGTGATGAACTATGTTTACCGACAACAGTTTTCTTGAGCGTTCCCGAGCCCAAGTAGTAATATCCTTTATTTGAACATGTTGGTTTGTAATACAGTGCCGCCTTGGGGGTCAAGGGTCATTGGCATTCAATGCTGGTTTTTGGCCTTGGCCATTATGTACAGAGATTTCTCAGGATTCTCTGAATCTTTCAACGGTGTGATGGATTGTAGATGGTGAAATTCCTTGCAATCGTGTGTTGAGCAACGTTCTTAAATGTTTTTACAAAGTGGTGAACCTCACCCCATCCTTGCTTGGGAACAACAGAGCCTTTTAAGGAGGTCCCTTTCATATCCATTCATGCTACTGTCCACTGTTAGTGATCTGTTTAACTGTGGGATGTTCCAAATTGGTGTTTTTTTGAGCATTTCATGACTCTCTCAGTCTTTTGGTGCCCTTGTCCCAACATTTTTGGAACGTGTTGCTGGCATCAAATTCATAACATACAAATATTTACAAAAATCAATGATGTTTATCAGTTTAAACATTAAATATCTTGTATTTGTATAGTATTCAATTGAATATAGATCAAACAGGACTTATAAATCATTGTATTCTCTTATTATTTACACTTTACACAGCGTCCCAACTTTTTTTGGGATTGGAGTTGCACATAATAAATACTGAACATAACCTGCTTCACAGATTCATACAAGTGGGTGCATATGGTAACAAGTTCTTACTGTCTGTACTACATGTTACATAGCCACATGTAGCCCCTTGGGTTTGGATACACATTAAGAGCTTTATTAACAAAGATGTGATGATAGACTCAGCCCCACAGAGTCTGTAGTTTTTCAGACATGAAATGGCTCCACACATATGGAAGCATTAGCACAGCGGGCTTAATCCACTTTACACCGTCTCATTGGCATACTTATTTATGGTAACACATTAGACTCTGCACGCAGCTACCAGCTCCCTCCTCCTGACTAATCACAAATAGTCTTTCATTATCTCTGACAAAAATCTTGGCAACATCCAAACTGTAGCATCCTTGAATATTGGAGGCACCGGTGCTTTGATATCTCCAATAAAAGCCGTCTTCAAACGGCGACGGGGCCTCTAATCATGGTTCAGAGAGACCTCGTGGAAAAGGGTTGATGGGTTTTTGGCTGTTCTTGAAAGCTCGACGGTGATGGACACAGTCCTATTGTCAGTATTTAAATGGCTCATGAGAATATCTGAGAAAGCATAATAATACTGTGATGAAAATATAACCCCAATGAGTCGATATAAGAAGGAAAATCCACCTTTGGTTAGTCAAGTATCAGCAATTTATCATGCTGAGAAAGGGGTTTCTTTTAGCAGTGAAGTGCAGCAATTCTTCCTCAGAATTCGGACTTTTCCCACAAAACTGACTCACCTACTTCAGGTGCAAACTCAATGAATTCAGCTTCAGGCCATATTGTTGCAAAGTGAAAGGTCAAGAAAAAGAGGATGCTGCTCTTAAGTCATAACACTACATTTTCTTGTACAGTAAATGCACAGCATTTTTGTCTGCTGAAACTAATGTAGGTACAGAAAGTTGTCTCTCCCTCTCACACAGTGGATTTCTCTCTCTATGATACATAACAGCATTTGCAGAGTCTAAAAGAGACTTGAGACTGAGGAGGAATCCACAGGAATAAGACAAATGGGCTAAGAAGAACAGAGTACATCACCAAAAGATTTAGCTGTCAAAATGTATAGACTGCAACTGTAACACAGACCCACCATATGCATTACATTCACACCAACAATGGGTCTCAATGGGCCTCATGCAAGAATTCTTACCCAACCTAAATCTCTCTTACACCGTGTCTATATACCAGGCTAACATGAAATCACTGTTGTTATACACAGGGGTAAAAGTAGACTGAAGTTCTTGCTGGTCCTATGACTCCAACCTTTATCTCTTCATATTGTTCTACCACCCCAAGCTTCACGCATCCCTGAACCCACACATTCAATTTTAACGCCTGTATGATGTAGAAAGAACATCATGTATAGCAAATGATTTCTATAAATGTTGCAAGTGGCACAGAATGATTTCTGAATGTTGTCAAAACATTCAAAATCATTTGTTTTGTTTTAAATGACACAAAAACTAAATTAAATAGTCGAACTGTTTACAAGCCTCTGTCTTTGGATTTTCAGAACACACATAAATGAAAGAAGGGTGATGATGAGTAAAATGTCTCAAGATGTCTCACGTGTGCACACTTAAATGGAAGATAACTTTCTTTCCATCGAAAGAAACGTTTTGGTGTTGGTTTGGCTATGAAAAAATCTAAAGCACGGGAACAAACGCACCCTTCCAGGCACAGTGTGTGTTTAGGAAATAAAGATGCACAGCTCTAATACCGTTATACTGTTATCATGCCAGTGTTAACACAGCAAGCCATGAAAGTCGCATGGCTTTGTTGGGATAAAGCTGGATATCATGAAACATCATAGTATTTTGTTTATTATTTTACTTGGGAGATTTTTGCAAGAAAAAACTGCCTGCCAAAGCCCCACTGCCTCAATATCAGACAGTCAGCTGCAGCAGAAGTTGATGTTAGCCAGCAGTAACTAAACGGTTTTGGTTCCTTCCAACACAGATTTAAAAACCCACACGACTGTGCTGGGCACAAACACGGTGGAACAATTTTGAAGCAATAAGAAAACTGCTGTTTATGTTGACCTAATGTTATCAGATGTGTTTTCTTGTCTGAAATGTATTTGTGAGGGGTTCTTCTATGTGGCTTTTTGTAGGCAGTTGCTCTCTCCCTCTCCCCCGGCACTGCAGATTCTTTTACTGGTATGGAGTACCACGCCAGACAGGACTAATTTCACCCCTGGTTATACATGAAAAAATATGCTTCAGGTTGCGTTTATCCACATATATGGTGAGTAAACTGTAGCATGTGTTGACAGCTGGACTGATTTAAGTAGGAAAGCATCTAACACATCACACGAGCATGAAGCAGACGACTGAAAAAAAACAAACAGCTGAAATGCCCCCTGTGTAAACATGGCATATTTTTTTCCTGTGAGGTTTGCTTATACAAGTGATGAAAGTCAGATTCATTAAACTCTCTTAACTACACAACCTTAATTAAGACCACATGTTCACAAGCAGATGTATGTTCATAAGATTTGATCAGTTGTTCCGCTCCGTTTGTGGGAAAATGTCATTCACAAAGGTGTCACCCAAGAGTAAAAAGAGGAACTTCACACCGCAGAAATCCTTTTGTTGGAAATCAGCAGACATAAACAACATTAATTAAGCAGTATTAGTACTCATGTTAGGGGACCCAAAACAATTTGGAAATGTTAATAATACAACGACTGCTGTACTGTTATGGGGGTAAAGATGGAATTGTTTGACATGAAGTGGGATGCTATAAAACATCTTACTAAAGCAAACTGGTTAGTCCATGATGTAGGGTGAAGGCGCAAAAGGTGCTGTGACAGTTAAGGACCCTAAGACAGCTGTCTGAGTGAGAGAATCATCTTGACAGTTATTGAACTGCAGCCTATACATTCCAATGCTGAATTGTTGAACCTCTCAGTAAAGTGTTGAGGCCTGATGGTGATGACAGGGTGAAAAGAATATAAATTTTGCAATAGGCTTGTTATTGTTTGGCTTATTTTTTTCAGGTGAATTCAATTTAAAACAAAATTTACCATGTAGTGTCTTTCAGCTATTTAAAAGTCACCAACTCTGGTTTGGTTGTAAATAAAGCCTTTATTTAAGAAAATTTTCTGGCTCCGCCCTGCCTCCCTGATGCCCAACTTCCCTCTTGGTGCTCTCTGCTTGATGCCTTTCCTGTCCCCACCTGCCATCGTTACTGTCCCTGGGGTCAGATCTCTGGTTGGAGCAGCTGTAAATCATCTACAATCCGGCATCTTTACATGATTTAACATGTTCATCAATGTGCACTGTCCCATTCAAATAAACAAATAAATAAAAATCTTGTGACAGTATTCTCTGTCGTCAAGCTGGCCTCTATTAGTCTCAGAGGCTGTGTTCCCCCCTATTTGTTTGGAGTTAACTTTGAAAGGCCATAACTTACACATTGCTCCATTAAACTCCAAGTTCATTCAGATTAAGGCATTATTTATTATTTCATTTTTAAGTCAAATGAGTGTTTTTCGTCTTGTGAAGAAAGGTTGCTCTGCAGATGACTTGCACAATAGGTCTGAACCACTTACGAACTGAATTTGTACTTAAGAGAGAAGTAAGAGTACGAGAAAATCTATGAATGCAGAAAGTTCTCTTGAATTACTTGCATGTGCCATTAAGAACAAATACAAGTGATTCTTGAATAAGGCCCAACAACTCTTTCAAAAGTCAAACTGCAATACAAAACACTACAAATAAGCACTACTGTCATCATTTTCTATCCCTCACGAAAGATCATAAATGTTTTTATTTATAATAAACAGAACTTTCATTACAGAAACTGTGAATAACTGTTATCTGTTCTCTGTTGTGTCTTGAAATATTGACATTGAGCTTTTTTGGAAGCTCACTTCAATAAATTGGAATAATTCCTATAGATCAGTCTTAACATTTACAACAGAACAGCACTGAGGGAGAACAAGCTGCTCACTTTTAGCTCAGGCTCTATCTATGTATATGCACAAAGAAATAATAAAGACTGGAGAAAATATAATGGCAGACAGCAAATGAACGAAAAAAGAAATAAGTTCCCATGTGTGTATGTGGTATCTTCTATACCTGTCCTTCCAGTGAGTGATAATTCATTTCAACAATCAACGTCAGATGACAGTTATCAAATGACATTATCTAAGCCTGGATAGTGACACTATAATAAAAGCTGTGCTATGTGTTTTACCAGCCTGCCCAGATGAAAAAAGGGCTAGCATGTGCTTTCATTTATTCATGAAGACCCCCATTAGCAAGCACCTCAGCATCTGCATGCTGATTTGAAGTCTACATACACACATCCACAATGATGCATGATTCAAAGTAACTAATTGCATGTGTGAAATGTGTGAAAACGTTCCAGCACCTGGTAGAAACACATGAAGCTGAGGAGGATCTTATCCAGGGTAAGAGACACAGCACGACATCTTCCTGAAGAAAAGTGTACTTGCGTACCGTGAAATAACTTCACAAGTAAAGATCTGAAACCGGAAGTCTGTGAACGGATAATTGCAGCTTTTTCTTTGCTTGACATTCAACTGGATCTTTAGCCTGAGGGTATTCCAATGAGCAGGTGGAACAAGGAGCAGTCGTGAGCCACAGCTGAGAATTGTAGAAAGCGTGGATAATAATGATGTCTAACTCCCTGCTGTATTTCTCTGAGAAGACCCTGGTCTGTTGTTCGCCTATCTGACAGCCAGGCTAACTGTAGGTGTTCCTACTGTGGTAGAAAAGAGAAGAAACTATGTGCAAACCTATTTCCAGCACCACAGGAGACCCATACAGAGAGCCCTCTTGCTCACTTCACAGTTGGAAGACTAGGCAAGGAACTGGCACAAGATGTCTGACATCTTCTTTGACCAATGTACAATATTGCCAAACTGACTGATGATTGGAGGAAGCTGACGTTGACTTAAAAGGCATTTTACACTGGTTGAAGGTGTTGATCAGAACCAGGAAGAAGCAACAAGAATCCCTACAACAAATTACAGAACTTATTGTGTTCTCATCACAAGGTTATGATTTCAACCCATGAAAAACAACCAGAAAAGAGAGAAGCAAAGCTTTGGAGCCCCAGAGAGACATGAGAGGTACCAAGATGTCTTTAACAGTGTGGGTATGTGTGTTTTTAGGGAGAGAAGGAAAATGAGCGAGCATAAGAACAGAGTGAGCCAAGTCAAACCAACACAAAGCCAGCAGAGCCTCATGTCATCCCCCTCGCTCTTCACAGATCATTGTGGGCCAAAACATTTGCCCAATTAGGCAGAAAATAGAATCCATTTGGAGGTTCGGAGAGAGGGTACAGTAGCAAAGGACCACAGAGAAGGAAGGAAATGAATGCATGTGTGCAGCCTAGTGTTGTGCCTGCAACCCCACATCCAGGGAAGAAATGTACTTTTTAGCCATGTTGGCAGTGTGGACGATGTTAGTTTACCACTTTGGTCAGGAAATATCTCAACAGCGACTGGCTGGACTGCTATGAAATTCGGTCTAGTCTGCAGAGGATGAATCCTTATGACTTTGGTGACTTTTACTCTAGTGCCACCATGAGGTTGACATTTATAGTTTTGAATAAAATGTCTCAACAACTAATGGACGGATTTCTATCATATTTGGTATAGACAGAGATGTTCTAGAGAGGGCGAATGGTAATAACTTTCACAATGTTTTGACATCTAGTGCCATCATCAGGCCAAGGATATTTGTGCTTCCACCATGGGTAAGAAGGCTAGCTAGATAATTAACTTACTTTTCTGTCTGCTTTTATGATCTGGAGTGTGCACAGGGGTCTTTTATTTTGAAATTTACTGGCTTTGCTATGCCATTGCAGTGTCTGACTTCCTGCTGGGCTCAATCTGCTCTGTGCAGCTTGATGCGGCATCCCACAAAAATAGACTTGGCGCGTATTCTCTGCTGAGTTGAGAGGAGAGCTGCTCCTGGAACGAACCGCAACACCACTGGTGGAATCACCAGCAGTCAAGAATGGTCGTGATCAGCTCCAGCAGCCGTGGTGCAGCCATACCTGGTGGAATCAATCTGTAAATACAGCCTTACAGAGCCACTGCCATGATCATAGTCGAAAATAAACAGGAGTAAAACTAGCCAACATTGGATGAATTGGAAAAAGTGGAGAAAATTTGTCTGCAATAAAAAAAAACAATCCATGAATAAAAGCATAGGAAAGTAAGCACTGTTTGATTTACAAGTGATGTTGGGGAAATGTGGTACCATGACAGCTCAGACACGAGCACTGAGCACCAAAGATATCACTTATCATTTAACAATAATTTCATAAATGACTGCTAAAACAATCAGAGATGAAGCCCCTGGTGACTGGGGGTTGGAGCGCTGAGGATGACATATGTCCCCTGTCAGTTCATGTCTGGCCTGGGATGTTTGTTCCATGTCATTTCCCATCATTCCCTGTCATATCTCTGCTCTATTAAAGGCATAAACATATTAAATCAAAACATATTAACCACTCGAGACGAGACATTCTGAACTCACTAGAACTGAAGGTGATCTTCCTAAAAATTCAAACAGAAATAACTGATTAAAAACAATATCGAAAAAGAGAAATCCTACAATGAAGCAAACAGAGAGAGAAATCTCAGAAAATAGAAGAAATGGAGAAAAGAAAAAAAAACAGGCTTGGAGAGACAATGAAAAAGACAGAGAAAGGGTGATTACTACCTTGACTGCAGAAAGGATGTTTATTTTAGAGCTCTGCAGCTCCTGACATCCTAAGAAGAATTAGACGTTGTGAGGAGAAGAGCCATTGTAGCCACATGAGGAAGAAACAAGGAGAAGGAGGAGGAGAAGGAGGAGGAGAAGGAGGAGGAGGGAGGTAGGAGAATGTTGTTGGAACTGTGGAGAGCAGGAGGAGGAGGAATTAAAGACATCCAAGACATGGGGCAACTACAGTTGAATCTGTAAAGAAAAACAAGAAAAACATGTGGAGGTGCAAGAAAAGGAAGAGTGAAGAGGAGGAGAAAATGGAGGCGCATGGATGGAAAATAAATACAAGTGTTCTTTTGATGAATATGCTTCTTTTTAAATTATAGAAATGATTACATGGGGAAATTAATGACTGATTGAATGGCTGCGTCCACAATGAAATCAACAGGCAAAGCAACTTCCAGCATCATTGTGGCAGCGTGATGAGGCAATGGGTGGCACTTCAAGCTAAATAACCCATTGTTCTGTTGCTAAGTGGAAGCGGATGAAAGCTGCAAAGCTGCAACACCAAACACCAAAAGACTATTGTGTGTCCTTCTGATTAACTTGATTCATGGATTCAGTACTGCAGGGAATATAACACGCTTTATATTGTGAACCATGTCCTTCCATTGGTCAAAGCAAGCTCCACTTTCCATCCCCCCTTTTGGTCTTGGGCCGTGCAGGCATAACTACTCCCTGTCTACCAATAAAGGCTGAGATATTTATTTTGGTAGATAAAATAAAGGCATTCACCTTTAGTGTGTCCTACACCCTCTGTCTCAGCACAGGGGAGGTTGCTGGAGGTTTATGAGGTAGAGGTGAGCTCTTAAATGCAGAGAGGAAGGGAAGGCTTTCCCTCAGATCTGCCTCACACCAATTACCTTACCCTTGACTTGTTCTCCTACAGCAAGAAAATGTACCAAAAAGAAAAAGTCAATGGCAAATAAAGAGTTACATCTATGTACTCTCAATTGACCGAAAGATAGAAGGAAACATTATCTGTTATTTAACAAGCCATCTCCTGCATATTGTGAAACTACTCCTTAGAACTGGGAATATGGGGCACACACAGTCTGTAAAATATGAAAAAAAAGAGCAGCTGGTGTTTCAGGAGGATCCTTCTCATTAAAATGTAATAACTGAAACTAAAAGAGAGTGACAAGGGAGGGTTTTTCCACATATTTTACGGACCACCCAAGCTTCTGCTACATCCCTGTCAAAAACAACTTTTAAATGTGAAGAGGAACTATTATTAAAATATTCTGTTTTCTCTTTTACTGTTTGAATTGGGGAAAATGTCACATCACTCTACAAGTCTTGGCAAACAACACTGCGTGCCTGCTACCCATCCCTAAGTGCATATTGGTGCTTTAGAAAGGCAGGATTTTGAAGAAATTGAGTTTTGTTGAAAAGAATAAAGCTATGTGGCAGGCTGCATGTGCATCTGCAGCATTATACATCAGAATGCATGAAGAGATGTGTTATTTAAAATGCATACAGGCGACAAAATACAAACATGGAGTCCACTATGTTAAACAGCCATGTTTCCATAGTAGCCCAGAATGGACAAACAAAACACTGACTCCAGACTGGGACTTTTGTGTTTTCTGCAGGTTTTGCTGCCACTCTAGGTTCTTCTACACACAGAAGAGAGTTTGGTGATGTGTTTGCAATCTGCAAGCTCACCACTAGATGCCCCAAATCCTACACACTGGTCCTTAAATCCCAGATACAAATACTGACCACAAATGTAGGTCATATTAGATTGATTTATAGCATTTTTTAGCCAGAACAGCATTCTAGTGATTAGCACTTGGGACCGTGCAATAGGGTCGGTGATGTCTACCAAACTGGTATAGGACATCCACAGTGAAACAGTGCAATGGATGATGATATTGTTGCTGGGTCAAAAAGGGTCTTCGTCTTGGCACCACATGTCCGATGCTTAGTTGTGTTTCATAAGAAAATAGTGTCACAATATTGAGGTATTTGGTCAAAAATATTGCCCAAACTCTAACTTCACTACAAGTAAAAGGTCTGCATTCCAAACCTTAATTATAGCTGCTGCGCAGCAATGGTCGGGGCCGGGCGATTTTAGGCGAAATTAGGCAGTTCTGATCAACAAGCAGAGTGTAGGAAGACAAAAAAAAGGTGGCATTCTAATGTGCATTTTACATCAGTTGAGGCTTGAATCACAATTTCTGGCTCAAGAGGCTCTGCTGTATCTCACCGAGCTAATTAGCAAGAGTCAACTCTGTGGTATATATGTTTAAAATTTCTTCTAGCTCATTATAGGAATTTTACAGCTGCAATGATTAGTCAACTTTAGTAGCCTCTAACCCACATAGGATGATGCCTGTACATAGAACTTTCACATTAGCTGAGATTGGAACTCACAACCTCTGAGACTGAGATCCATCTTTTATCTCGCTGAGCTAACTGGCAAGTGACAGTTGATGTGTGGCTTTACATTTTGACTAAGCCAAGGATCAGG
>JAJHUR010127859.1:577-14767 GCA_027495735.1 Lutjanus campechanus
TCAGGTAAATCTTGATGAATGTAGTTGGCTGTTGGGTGGCTTTACTTGTGATCCGGTGTAGTTTTGTGATGCTGATGCCTTGTTTCTCCAGTTCTCCTCTGACCTGTTCTTCTGTGATGCTGGTGTGTATTCCTTTGATGACCAGGACTTTGGCTGGGGTTTCAGATGGGGGGGTGGTGCCTTGTTTGCGTGCAAGTCTGCAAGTGAATTGTGCTCCGTTGAATGAGTCTTCGGGCCATGGTGAGAGGAGGGTGTTAAGGGATGGGATGTCCTGGGGGAAGATGAGGATATTGCCATTTCGCATGTAGACCAGTTTCTGAAGTTTTGCTTGGGGTTTGTGTTTTTGGATTTCTTTGAGGATGGATGTGTTGGTTGAAAATGGGTGATTGGGGGTTCTGTAGTTTTCCAATACAATGGGTGTGATCTGTTGGTGGTCTGATTCCCGTCTTGCTCGTTTTCTGGATCCTGTGTTGAAGTTTTGATATCTGTGTAGGTTTGCATTTACAATGTCTGAGTAGCTGGCAGGGAGAGGTGGAGGAGTGTGGGGGTCTTGTCCATGCAGGAGAATCTGTTCCATGGTGGTTAAGGTGGCCTTCATCTGTGTGGTGACATTGTTTAGGGGGGTGGACTGGGTGTATTTGCCGAGTTCAGAAAAGAGGTGATGTATTTGCTCAAAAATGTTCTTGATGATAAGGTTGTCAATTTTATCGGTGGCAGAGTGGGTTGGTGTTTCAGTAGGGGTGGGTGGGGGGGGTAAAGTGGCTGCTGATGGAGTGGCTGCTGGGTTGACTTCAGGGGGTGCATCATGGTCCAGAGTTTCCAGCTGCTTTAGGGTGTCGCTGATGAATGTTCGTACTGCTGGGGAGTTGGGGCTCTTTTTCTCTTGGATGGGTTTTTGGGCTTTGGAGTTGGTTGTCTGGCTTTTTCCATGTGTTTTTCCGTGTGCCCCAAAAGCTGTTGTCCATATTTGTTTTCTCTCCTGTGTTGTTCTTGGTCGTGCGGTGGCCATGTTGCTCCAGCAGTGATTGAATGAACCAGAGTAACTGTTTTGTTTTCTGTGTGTGTGTGTGTGTTTGGGGGAGAGGGGGGTGCTTTGGTGAGGGAATAAGACTATGCTTAGTGAACACCAGTGAGTTTGATTTATTAAAAAAAATAAAATAAAAATAAACAAATAAATAAAACAAAATGGAGAAAGTGCCTTGGTCACCACATATATTATACCTCAGTCCTGTTTTGAGAAATGCAGGGAGAAGATGCAGGCAGTGGTGGAGCGCTTCATGAAGCTTCGGTAGGGCGATGCTGGCGGTGGGGAATGCAGCTCGTGCAGTGAGTCGCTGGCTCGTGCTCTCGTGCTCTCGTCAGCGCGTCAGCTCGTCAGCTCGATCAGAGTGTTCATGAGTGATCATCGGAGTGTTCTGACTGACTGGATTGGGAGTTCAGGTATTAAACCACTGTGTGGTCGTTAACACCTAGAGGGGGCATGTATCTCAAATGCCCCCCTTCCATTGTGTAGACCTTGGGTTTCACCTGGGGGGGAGGTGTGAATGAGGATCATTAAGGGCCCTGCCACCATGTGCCTTGTTGGAGTCACATGATTTCAGGTGGGTATCAAACTGTCTGGGGAGTGATTTTAAAACTGCATTGTATGTGGCAGATAAATTATGTCTTAGACCACCTCCTCTGTTGAGAGATGGCCTTTCCAGGTTAACAAAAATGGCTTCTTTTACTCCTCTCTAAAACCATCTGTCTTCCTGGCCAAAATATGGACGTTGTCTTCAAAAGAGTGTCCTTTATCCTTCAAGTGTAGATGGACTGCTGAGTCCTGACCTGAGGAGCTGGCTCTCCTGTGTTGAGCCACGCGCTTATGCAGCGGTTGTTTTGTCTCCCCAATGTACAGGTCTGTGCACTCCTCACTACACTGAACAGCATACACTACATTTTCCCGCTTGTGTCTGGGTATTTTGTCCTTGGGGTGGACAAGCTTTTGTCTCAGGGTGTTGCTTGGCTTGAAATGCACAGGAATGTGATGATGTTTGTTAAAAATCCTCCTGAGTTTTTCTGAAACACCAGCAACGTAAGGAATAACAATGTTTTTCCTTTTGATGTTGTTTTCCTCTCTTTCGGACCTGTTTCTTTTGCCGGTTTTGACAAAGGCCCAATTTGGGTATCCACAGGTTTTGAGAGATGCCCTGATATGTTTCTGTTCCTTATACTTACCTTCAGTACTGGTTGGAATGTTCGGTGCTCTGTGATGGAGGGTTCTGATGACCCCTAGTTTGTGTTCCAGCGGGTGGTGTGAGTCAAAGAGGAGATATTGGTCTGTGTGTGGGTTTCCTGTATACGTCAATGTTGAGGCTTCTGTCCTCTTCAACGTGTACTGCACAATCCGAGAAGGCCAGACCGTTGTCTTGGACATCCTCCCGGGTGATATTGAAGTGTGTGTCCACTGCATTGATGTGGTCCGTGAAGGCTTCAACCTCCTGTGTCTTGATTTTGACCCAGGTGTCATCAACATACCTGAACCAGTGGCTTGGAGGTGTTCCTCTGAAGGAGTGCAGAGCTCTGCTCTCCACTTCTTCCATGTAGAGGTTAGCCACTATCGGAGACACGGGGGTGCCCATAGCACAGCCATGTTTCTGTCTATAAAAACCTGCATGTAAACAGCGAGGTAACATGGTGACACGGAGGGACACCATGGTTTCCTCCGGGTCCAGTTTTATTTCCCTGATTTTGTTGGCAAAATCCTGTGAGTTCTTGATGTGGTGTGGAGTGTTTCCAACCAAAGGGGCCAAAATCGTGGCCAGGTGATCGGCAATGTTATAAGTGACCGAGTTAATGCTACTGATGATGGGTCTGAGTGGGGCTCCTTTGTCAGTCTTTGGAAGCCCATAGATGGGGGGGAATAGCTTCTCCCGGGTATAGGCGGTAGTATAGCTGTCTGTCGATGGCTTGATCCTTCTCCAGTTGTTGCAAACAGCAGACTACCTTCTTCTTGTAGCTGCTGGTAGGATCTCGCCTGAGTGTTTCATATGTGGCTGTGTCACAGTAGACCGTTCACCTTGGAATGGTAGTCTGTTGTGTTAAGCACCACTGTGCATCTTCCTTTGTCGGCCGGGAGAATGGTGATGTCCAGGTCTCTTTGCAGAGATGTCAGAGCCTTTCTTTCTTGGATGGTCAGATTGGAGGGGGGTGCCTTTGCACTGGTGAGGGCACCTGAGACCTTTAATCTGAGCTGCTCAGCCTCAGAGTTGGAAAGCTGGTTGTTCTTGATGGCTGATTAAGTTGCTGTAATGAGGTCTACCACCGGTACTTGTTCTGGTGTAACTGCAAAGTTGAGTCCTTTGGCCAGAACATCCTTCTCAGGTTGTGTGAGGGTCCTGTCTGACAAGTTCTTAACCCATTTTTCATTAGTGTCCGGTTGTGCTGTGTTATTGTCCTTCCTCCTCCAAGTCAGTTCTTGTGTTCTGTAAGAACTGTTCACCCGTGAGAGGAGTGTCTGAAATTTGTGTCGCTGGGAAGAAGTGATGTAAGATCCTCAAGACTCTGGAAGAATACTACTATTAATCATCTATTTTAAACAGTTTACAGATCTAATTGAATACTGTCAGGTGTTGGAATAGTTCTTGAATAAGTGTTTGTGTGGACATTTGCACCAGTCAGTTTGACAGCTGATTCAGCTGTTATCAGCTGATCATCAGTTCCCGACATCGCTTCAGACTGATGCGAAAAGGAACCGAGGATTTTTCATTTCGGAGTTTCGTCTCCTCCGTCCTCACATCTCTTCCCCGCATCCCTCTTTCATGTCCTCGCCGGGTGGAGCTAAGACAAGAGGAGAGGAAGCGAGTGGAGGAGATGAGGAGAGCAATTTACCGAATGAAAAGCACCCATTGTCTCTCCTGTGACTGATACTTCTAAGCCTGTTCTTCTCCTGGTCTCTGGATCCATATTCATTAATGTTACTTCTGATCTAATTCGTCCTGTCTGCCTCGATCTAAGTCACTTTTGGTTTGTCGTTTGTGGTAGCAGCTCCCAACAGCCCAGCAAACTACAGTGAACGAAGTTTATAACCCCTGATGCATGTGAATTTCTTACATGACTTGTCGCTTCTTCTATCATAATGTTTTATCAGTGAGAAACAATTCTTTGCCCACTACCTGAAAAAGAATTAAGGACTTGACTCTTTCAGAACGGACGCAACATTTGCATGTGTTGTATACCTTAAAGACCAGATGAGCTGCAGGCACACTTCTACTTCTCTTTAAGAGATGCAATGTCAGCATGTTTTGGATATTATCTCATTAAGACACGTGACTGATGAAAATGCAATGTGATTCGCCGAAATACATGTGGAAGGCAGAAGGGGAAAAAAGTTTTTTTTAGAGTCTTTAGCCCACACACAGAAAAGTTGGACAAAAAAGTTTTTAAAATTGAGCAGCAACACAAATGATGGCAGTTGACTTGGGCGAGGGGAGCGACAGAGGCTGACTACAGCAGTATTTTAAACAATGGGCCTCATTCACGAACAGTGCGTACGCACAGATTTGTGCTCAAACCATGCAAACGAATACGTTTTATGCACACATCTGGGATTTTCCTGAATTTGTTTCTACTCAGCAAACAGATTTAGAAGCGTCTCGGACAATGCGTATACACAATGACAGCCTGGCTCTCTTAGAAAATGTTAAGACACATTTTAACTAAATGCAAAGTGTATCAAAACCACATTCATTAAAAAAAACTTCAATAGCAGTCTTGGAAGTGTTTTATGGTTGATTTAATTTTTCTTGTTTTTAGGATTTTATCATAAATGGCATAATTGTCTATTTTTATGTTAGTCACATTTGTTGTATTTTATGAATGCATTATGCCAGAATATTTATCACCATAATTTGGTCAAAGTCCTTGCTGGACATCACTTTCACATTCTTTTGTTTTATCCCACTCATGGATATTTCCAATAATTTTGGTGAGTCTCTGTTCTTGGGCTGACAGATCAGGTGCTCCTTCCCCTCCACCCATTTCCCTATTTTATTTATGGTCCATTTTTCTTATGAATGCATCAAGTAAAATATCAAACTATCCCTTTTTCATCTGAGACACAGTCCGTTTCTCCTGGGACTCAACACAACCATGCACCACTGGGGTTATTGCAGCCCAAGGAGTTTTTATGAGTCACAAAAGTGTCCTGTCCTCTGCGGATACAGGCAGTGCAGCAGTGTGTCTGCGGTACAGACTAAATGGGAGGAGGCGGCGCTCAGCACTGGTTAAAGCAGATAAATCAGAAATTAAACATTTCCTGATTGTTTCACAGCAGTTAAGCTCTAAACACTTAAACACCCCCCACACACCACAGCTACACCTAATTCGGCCTGAATGTGAAGTTACAACTTCACTGCTTCCTCCATGATACTTTCCTATGTAAACATATTTCCTTATATAGCGAAAATGGGGCAATTGACAGGTGGATCGGTGCAGCGGCAGCAGTAATGCGGTCGTTGTACCGGTCTGTCGTGGTGAAGAAGGAGCTGAGCCGAAAGGCAAAGCTCTCGATTTACCGGTCAATCTACGTTCCTACCCTCACCTATGGTCATGAACTTTGGGTCATGACCGAAAGAACAAGATCTTGGATACAAGCGGCCGAAAGGGGTGCTCCCTTAGAGATAGGGTGAGGAGCTCAGTCACCCGGGAGGAGCTCAGAGTAGAGCTGCTGCTCCTCCACATCAAGAGGAGCCAGCTGAGGTGGCTCGGGCATCTATATCAGATGCCTCCCGGGTGCCTTCCTGGGAGGGTGTTCCGGGCATGTCGGGAGGCATGGGGGGAGGCCCTGGGGAAGACCCAGGACATGCTGGAGGGACTATGTCGCTCAGCTGGCCTGGGAATGCCTCAGATTCCCCCGGAAGAGCTGGAGGAAGTGTCTGGGGAGACACTGCTTACACTGGTGCCCCCGCAACCCGGCCCCGGATAAGCGGAAGAGGATGAACGGATGGAGAAAGGGAGCGTGTTAGTATGCAGATTGCAGGCAGCAGGTACGAGCCTGTCAGTTTAGAATGATTCTGATTCTCTTACATATGCATGGTGGTATGAACAAACTGGGCTGGTGCACACGTTTCATGACTTATGACAACTTAATTTGTAACACCAAACAAACGTTTCTATGCACATTAGTGAATAATGTTATGTTAATGACCCTTAGGGCAAAGGCAGTGATTTGCAGTTAAAAACATTTGAAAGCTTAAGGCCTTGGCTTCATTTCATGTCTCAATCTGCTAGAGGCTGAGAAATAAAGATTTTAGTAAATTGATATTCTGTGCAGTTTTTCAGAAAACCCTCAGGTTTTGGGAGGTCGTTTTCAGACATGCTTAGGTTTTAGAGGGTGTGTTTTTAGGCGGACTTAGGTTTTAATGGGTTAAGACAAACTCGGAAAAGCTTTGGAGTCAGGAGTTTTTAGAAAAACTTTAAGCTCAATAGAGCTGCAATATTATGAAATTATTTAATTAACAACTATGTTGGGAATCGATTCATCTGTTGTATTTTTTTTCCAGAAAGAAGTCAAAGTCCTCAGATTCCAGCTTCTTAAATGAAGTGAACTGCTGGGCTGACTTGGATGGTGAATAGTTTACTGGCGTGACTTGACAATTCAGTACTACATGGTTCTCAATTTTTTTAAGCAACTAATCTACTTTTATAATGTGTCTGGAGGTAATATACTGTACTCACTTTAAGGACTTTTAGGTCAAAATAAAGGCCTTCAAATTCAGTATGTTGAGACAATGTCAAACACTTCCAGTGATTCCGTTTTGCAAAAAAACAAAACATGTATACCCTCCAAATGGTTGACCAGCTTTTAGTTTACTTTAGTTATATTATTTTTATTATATTGTTTTATTGTATTTTACATACATGGCAGGAGACCAAGTTGGGCATTTCATAGAAAATACAAACATTAAAGCCTTTTAACTTCTATTGTTAGTTGTGCACAAATGTTTTAAGTACACAGCTTTAAGGTGCTGCCCAAAAAAATTCCCCAGACTATAATTTAAGAGCACGTCGAGCATGTGCTTGTTTGTTCAGATAATCAAATGAATGAGCATCTCCACCCTAACTACTTTGTCTTTGAGGGATTGGGGTTCTGATCAAAGTAGACATAAATGTGAGTGTTAAACTGATTCAAAGCTCTGCACTCCTGCTGAAACAGATGTTAAACTGAAGTGATGGTCAGAAACCTCTTTATATACTGCTTTGCCAGGCACATACAAAGCATCCTATTGGATGATTGCACTCTCAGTAATCAGGCTGTGATCTGTGTCACCTGTAGCTCCACCTGTCTTCACTTTGACATTGAGGTGATCACAAGATGGTGCCGATTACCTGCAAACAGTGGCTCCTATGATGGATTTTACACAAAATCCAATAAAGTTTAAGAATAATATAAATCCATCTCATGTATTAAACCAAAAAATTATGTATACTTCTAAAGAAAACACCTGAGCTGTAGAGTCCATGTAGCAATAATGTTTCATTTGGGTATCCAAAACACCTCTTGTTTAAAATGTAAGAAATTCAGATGTCCACCTCATTTTAAAATGTCATTTGTGGGACTTCAGACTAGTCCAGTCTGTGTGCTTTGCAGGTTGTTTAGAGAACCACCAAAAAACACAGTTGTGTTCATGCAGAGGGTAAAAGAAGGTCAAAAAATCTAATCTATCTAGTGTTGAGCCTACCAGCTCAGAAATAAAACTAACAAAATTGAAAATTTAAAGATATTTTAAGGTTTGTTTTAAGATGCCCTATTAATTATCTCATTATTTTTTGTCTGTCTAAGAAGACCATATATGGAAGAAACAGGAAGTGTGTCAGGTGTCTCACCTGCTGATTGCTGATTGGAAACCACACCTGTGGGAGGTGATTTGGTCTATAAAGTGGAGGGAGTCACTTGCTCTTTGTTTGCTCTGAGAAATATCAGTAGAGCTGAATGCATTCCAGCATGCAGAGTTTCACCATGTTGGTTGAACTACATTGTAGGTTATAACTCATTGCTCAGAGGAAGAATGATAGATATCTGAAGGGACATGTCTGTTTGAAAGACAAAAACCAGCACTGTGGAGAGATCCTGGTTAGAGACACTGGACCTTCCTCAGGGATAGGCTGTATGTAGCATTTGCGTTCAGACAATTGGCCAGAGAAATCTAATAGCAGTGTAGCAGCCAGCCAACTGCCCAACAACAGCACTCGTTTTATAGCACAAAATGTCATGGAGCCAACCCCCAAAGACAGTTTTTACGTGACTACTAGAGTTGCCAACCGTCCCTTGAAAAACAGAATCGTCCCGTATTTCGAAATATAAGTATACATCCCATATTGAGTTGGAAAGGGACGCACTTTGTCCCGTAATACCGTGAGAGTCAAAAATAGTCCGTAAAATGTTGATGGAATTGATGAACAACAGTGCCTTTTATATGAAAACTTACGGTAACATTCCGAGGACCTCTCCTGCTCTGTGACCAATGAGCTGACAGCACATTCATACACGAGTATGACAATACAGAATCCGCTCATCTCATTGGTCGAGGTACTGTTGCTTGCCAAAGTAGATAGCGGAAGACAACAAAGCAGCATGGGTGACGGTGACACACCTTCAGCAGTCAAAGACAAACTGCTCCTCACAGCAGCAAGATCTCAGAGGAAATATGAATGGAAAAAATAGCCTGTCTCCACATAATGTGGCATTGAGCTGTTCATAAGTGACAGGATGAATGTTCTGCTTATTTATTGTTTTATATTGATTTATACAGTTTTAAGTTAAGCAGGAAAGGTTTCTGTTTGAGAGAGTTATTTTGATAAGTTAATTTTGTTAGTTTGTATTAAAGTAAATTTCTGGATAATAACTTGTTTTCCATGTGTTCATATCATTCAAAATTATGCATCTAATTCTACTCAGGTTTAAATAGTTAAAAATTGTTTCAACCACAAAAAAAGAGCTAAAAAAAATCACGCCAGGAAGGTTGAAGGCAATCAGGTCGGCCGTCCCTGCCGATGAGGTGTCCCTTATTTATTTTTCAGGGAGTTGGCAACCCTAGTGACTACCCTCCAAATCCCCTTCTGTCTCTCTTACGATACAATGTTTAAAAGCCACCTTAGTTTTGTGGCCAGTAGACATTGTGGGTTTTACCCCAGAATCCTTGTGAGAAAGAAGCTGTTTTTTTAAATCACTTAAAAGTGCTTCACTCAGCTTTCGAATGCCCCCAAATCTCCCTTTAAAAAAAAAAAAAAAAAGGATTTGTGCAATGAGGGATATAAAGGGAGTTATACACGTAAGATGTTTGTTTTTTCAGTGCTACAATACATGGCTATTACAGACACATTACCAAAGGGAGAAAAATCAGAACATTGTTCAACTTGCCTAAGTCTGCCATGGATGTATGTCGGTAGTTTGTGATCAACCATGGAAATTTCTTCTATGATTAATATTTGGAGATCTTTCAGACTGGCTCTTAAAGTATTTACTTTTTCCTCTTTTAGTGGCTGATACGGTAATGAAACATTATTACAAATAGCAAAGCTAGTGTGTATTGTTGTAGCATTAATATTATAAGCAGCTACACCAGTAGGGGCAGTGAGTAAAACATGAACATCATCTGGATAATTTGACATTCTTGCTAACAGTCTTGTGGCCTCATAATACACAGCTTTAATCAAGTGGGACTTCCCTGTGCCTGCTCCACCAGAAATAAACACATGAACAGGTGCAGGATATTTACCATTAACTTTATCTAAGCACCACTGTCATATCTTGTAAAACACCTGTGACTGTAGCTCATTCAGGGATCTCATGATAGCCTGTGCTTCAGAATGACAAATTTTCTGTTTTGGGAATTCTATAGACACAGGTCTCTTTTCTGGTTGCAAATCTGGAATGTCTCTTTCCGTAGGAAATAAATCCTTGTTAACACTCATTTCCTCTACACTTTCTAATTGTTCTAATTCAGCTTCAGGACAAAGAGCATCTTCTTGAAAGCCTACGTGCGCTACGGTTTCTTCACAATGTTCTAATTCTTCAGCTTCTCTTTCAAATTTAGACTTGTTCAAATCAACCACCTCTTTTACAGATTTAATTTCATTGCTGCTGTTAGTGACAGGACCAGTCGCGTAAAACTCTTCAAAAATAAACTGTGGGGGTTTCAACTGATTGTCTGTATAATAAGGCAAGAACAGCTGAAGTAAGCTTTGGTAGTGATTTTCAGGATCTTGCGTTGGTGAAAAGCGAGCATATCTCACGTCTGTCTTTTTTTTCTTTTTTTTCTTTTTTTTAACGAAACCAGTCATCTGGTTTAATCACATTGCTTTGACATTTTTCACTTTTGGGCACATCTCTATATTCTGAAGCAAACCTTGCTAGACACATCAAACTCATTAGTTTTAGGTCTATTTTTGTAACGATCAGTGATGTTTGTCATCCAGATTTTCTTTGTTTAGGTCTTGTTGTTCTGCTCTCTTCTGAATTACATTTAGAGGAAGACTCATCCTGGCAACATTGTCTCCAGTTGGAACAAATACAACTTTTCTGGAGCACTCCTTTAATCGCATGTTTGTGAGTCGATACACACTTTCCGGAGCAGATACTTGTTATGCAAAAACACACTTCCTAACTTGTTAAGGGCCTGTTTTGCATCGACATTTCCTTTCCTTTTTAACTTTGTTCTGTGCATGTTTAAGTAGCAAACCCATTTCCCTTTCTGCTTTTGAGATATGAGGTAATATATACTACACATGCATATGCATTACATACAAACTGAATGTCCAAATTCGCACTCCAGCAACGCAAGAGATCTTTGTTGTACTGATTTACCCAAACGTCATTTGTATTTCTTTTAAGAACAACACTAGTTTTCTTTGTAGTTAACTGAATAGCCTTTTCAAAAATTGACTGATACCCATGGAATTAAAGATGGCATCAATACTGTCAAATGTTGCTTCTTCATGTGAAAGAGCTAGTTTAACTTTACTCATTATCTCTTCAGCTTTTGCAGCTGCATCACATCTTTTGACATTACTTTGCTGCTGCTCCTCTGTTTTTGATTTACACAGAAATGTTTTGTTACTCTGACGTCGTGGGAAATTAAACCTGCATGGTGTGCCCTTCTTTTTACAGCTCTTGGGAGTGTTTCTTACTGTGCATTTGAACACTGGAAATGACCTCATGCAGATCATCAGTTTCAGGTGGGAGATCACATGTTACATATTTATCAGTTAAATCTATGACCTCCTGTTCTGTGTTGGTGCCAATCGTTGGTGCATTCTCCATCTAATACAATGTGTGTAGAGATCCACGCTGCTGAAACTCAACACGATAAAAGTAGTCAATCTTCCCTATTGGCTGAGCAGGGGACATGATCACTCTCTTAGAAAACAATGAAACCTATGATGGGAAATATAATGTGTAACAGAGATGATTTTTGAATAAGTCATGGCAGTATGGGTCACTAGGGAGTGGACGGCATGTAGTGATACCTAGCTGCTGTGTTTGGACAATCAGAGACAGATTTCCTGATCCTAATGGATAGTATGTTGGCTTCATCCCAAGCAGGGTCTAACACAGCAAAATGAATGTGCTGTGTTGAATTTGAATAGGCCAGCGTTTGTCACAGTGTTGTGCAATCTTTTTTTTTTTTTTTGTTCTGAGACCTTACCTCAAATTTTTCAACTTTGTGTTCAAATGCATGTTCCTGCACAGGTTATTTCAATAAAGAATTAAAAAGGAATATTGAGTTGTTTCATCTTTTTAGAACCTAACAAAAATCATAATAAATCTGTTGAGATTACATGTATCAGGAAAAAACAGACAAAAGTAGTTCTTCTAAATTACTTTATTGCAATGAAATAAAGGCATTGTGCAAAATAGTGCAAAGGTTAGGGGATGTTTCCAGTGATGCTGGATGTTGCTGTCATCACAGCCTACTCTGGAAGGGGCTGACCTACAAGAAAAAACAAAAAAATAATTTAAAAAAAATTACAGACAGTTTTGGTAGAATGTAGTACTTGCATATTCAAATCTAACTCACCAAGCCCTCTGCTAATTTGAGAGTCCAGTAGCTCTCCTGTAGTTGGAGCAGGAACACCAGACAAGACACCATGCTGGCGGGGGTCATCTGGCCTCTTCTTAGACTTCCTTGGCACACTGCTACTTGACAGCCTCTTATCAGTGATGGTGCTTTGAAGGTCCCTGATGTATGCGCAGTCCTTGTCCTCCTTGATGATGTAGAGGCTCCACTTCCGGGATTTTTTGTTGAAAACCTTCCCGTACCTGCAAACAAATGGATCATAAACTTTATTATTTTGTGGTCATGAAACTAATATCCAAAACTTGCAGTTTTGTTGTTGATTTATGTTTTGTTTGTAATCAAGAATCAGGAATGAAAAGACAAAATGGTATATTAGTCTGTATAACACATACTGTAGAGAGCAGTCAGGTTTTCTCTTAGGGGTCGGTTGATGTGGTGATTATAATCCAGACCAGCAAGCATGGCTCTAGCTGCATAGACAGGTGGTGTGAAGCTGAACCTCTTGCTGGCATACATCAGCAGATGATTGTGAAAGGACTCAAGTTCAGCCATAGACCTGTTGTGACCAGAGGAGCATACAAGGTTATTAGCGAATAATTAATAATTATTAATATAATTATTAATTATGAAAATAATAAAAATATTAAAATTGTTAAACGTTAATAAAATTAATAAATCGGGGCACCACCCTGTAAACAGGGACCAATAACCTTAATATAAAATATCAGTCTCAAAATAGATTAATTAAATAATTAAGGCCTGAAAAGCATTAACCATTTAGCTTAATCAGTAGAAGGGTCGTGAGATCCGAGCACAGACCCTGTCAATCAGCTTTTGTCACAATACACATGTACAAAACAGTCACAGACGTAGCTTTTAGGAAAAATATAACAATATTTATTCAGCAAGAATAATCCCAATTTAAAATTGATACCACACTTGATGAACAAACATTAATATACTTCAGCTAATTCTACCAACTACTTCTAGGCTATGAGAGGTGAGTGTGAGTGTGTGTGTGTGTGTGTGTGTGTTAGGGAGACAGAGAGAAAGTGGGTGTGAGAGAGCGGGTGTGTGTGAGCCCGAGCGGGGGGGGGACTAAAACGTGACAAGGTGGCGGCGGCTACGCTGCAGGCTACGTCACGCGGGGGTCACTATTACGTTACGTAATGGCGGCTTGCCAAGAAAGCACGTGACTCACAACAAAGAAAGGAGTTGGCAGGGAGGGAAGTTCAAGTTGCCCGACTCCAAGTGTAGGTTGGTGAAAGAAAAAGAGGAAGAGAAGGCCCTCAGCAGTGTGGTCACGCAGGCGGGATTGAGGTGCTATAACGTCTGTATTACACAGACGCGCGCTCGGCTGAGCTGATGAGCAGCGCGAATCTCGGCATTTAACAAACACAGCTGAAGCACCGATCAGTCCCGCTTGCGGAGCACACAATAGCAATCTGAATCGCTAAGTCAACAAGCACAAACAAACGAGCAGAAAGATAGCAACAGCAGCAACACAAACAATATTCTTACAATATTGATGCAGTTAACAAATTGGACGCGGCGGTCCGTATAAACAAGCCCTCCCAAAGCCCAGCCATTTGGCTTTCCTAACTTCCATGCCCAAAGAGCAGCCAAGTGGCTGGATTAGTTTTGAGCTAACATCTTAACTCAGGTGTGAACGACACCATTGTTCTGTAAATGAGATGGCCAAGTTGTGCACAGCCAGTAGAGGTGTCAAGTACAGAGTACTTTTACTCAGTTTCACTCTACTCAGTTTCTCTCAGTAAAGTAAAGATACCTATAAAATCTAAGTATTTATCTTTGTGCTGAATATTTACTGTTACTCACTACTTTGAAACACAAGTATATGTACTTTTTAAATTTTAAAAAGGGGATACTTACTTTTTAGATCACACACGTTTTTGTTTTCAGTTTTTCCCCTAATTTGTTTACCCTAGTCTGCTCTAAAGTTAGGTTTTGTCCCCATGAATCAGAGCTCAAACCTTTGTATGCTCAAACAGCTGATAATGTAACTATCCAATTATCTCATTCAGTGATGCAGCTGCATTGAAATGCTACTATTTCTGTTCTATAATATGTATTTTAAAAGCCATAGCCGCCCCAAAGCGGCTATCTAACT
>JAJHUR010127866.1:1790-23208 GCA_027495735.1 Lutjanus campechanus
GCAATCGCGTCCATCGCGTCGCCCGGGAGAAGCCGGCGCGATGAGGCGTCTAATCGCGTGTTTGCATTGACTTTGAATGTAATCTCGTCGCGCGAAAAATTCGCGTCGCTTTTGGTGGGTACACGCCGTTAGGGTGGAGCAGCCATATGATGTGTTGCGAAATGCACACACATTAATGTGGCGGCTGCGGAGCCGTTTTAGTTCCACCTCTCGCAACTTTCTTTAAGAGCGTCCGCTCCGGGCCAATAGGATAGCCTGGCTCGGCATGCACTGAACACGTGTGATCA
This sequence comes from Lutjanus campechanus, assembly GCA_027495735.1. Lineage (NCBI taxonomy): Eukaryota > Metazoa > Chordata > Actinopteri > Lutjaniformes > Lutjanidae > Lutjanus > Lutjanus campechanus. The sequence goes on from JAJHUR010127866.1 coordinate 2,078, forward strand.
CAGCAGGGAGTGTCGGGCGAGAGACAAGGCGCTGCGTACTAGTATCGGTAAATGGCATCGAGGCCTTATTTGTTAGTACTCGCCGATACCGATGCCAGCGTTTTAGTGCCGTATCGGGGCCCCTCCCGATACTAGTATCGGTATCGGTGCAACACTAGTTAAATGTACTTATTTACAAAGTATTTTATGGAAATATCTCATTAGTTTAAATGGACAATAAAGCTAAATAATTAACAAGAATATATTTTTTTAATAGATACTGAAATAGAGTGCAGTATCTAAATGTTTATGTTAAGACTTTCTGTAAAGGCATCCTAAAGGCATTCACTTAATGATTTACACCATGCATCTGGTACAGAGTTTGGCCTTCTAACGTCAAAGCCTTTTTTCTCAACTTGCTTCTGTAGTTACTGCTCTCTGCCTCTGTAAAACAGCATAGATTATGACAAAAAGTATAAAAATGATTTTACAAGAAAATCAATCCAGCTTAAATCTGTGGTGCACGGCCCAAATGCAGCTCCATCAGGTTTAAACCAAGTGTAGCGTGAAAGCAGGCAGGAGGATGGTGTACTGTATAATACTGGCTGTTGCTACATGTTTTTGATACATGTCTTTCAGTAGAGTTATCTTAAATTATGCACATGCCCGTAACCCTTATCCTAATACAAACAAGTCGAACATAGTCAGCGACACAACTGCTTAATAAAAGATAGTGTTGTGTAAACTCATGACAGCTCAGTGAGTATATACTGTAAGTCAGCTGTAATGTATAATGTACACCATGCCTGAAGAAACGACCATGTGGACAAGTGTGATAAGCCATGAAAATCTAACACCCAGGGCTCCAAACATCGAGCACAAACATCTGTCATATTTGTAAGATACTGAGATGTGCTTTACAGCTGTACTACAGCGTAATATGCAAATAACCATCATGACAGGGAGCACAATATCCCCTTTAGCCTTCACTGTATGGCGATGGAGCTTATCAGGGGGCATCAAAGTGTTTGGATAGGTGGGGAAAGGCTACAGGGAGGGTTGTGCTTCACCCCCACTACTGCCATTTGTGGACAGTATGAATAATTTAATAACTGTTCCACTGTGTATTACAGAATAAACTAAATGATGACCTGAATATATGTCTAAAATACAGAGTTAAGAAACTAAACTCCAGGATTACTAATAAGATCAGAATTTTTTAAAAAAACACAAAAAGTCAAGGTACTTAAAGAACACCAAAAAGGCACAAATCTGCATTTCAAGGGTTCAAAGCTAACAGCTAGAACACATTGACCACAAATACAGAAATATAGCTGCTATATGGTGTCCCCTGTGCTACTTGAAAGGTGCTGCAACAATCACTGCCATTAGAGGTTGTAGCTGACCACCAGCATCGTAGACCAAAATAAATATGCGCTTTGCTCAATAAAGTTGGGCGGAAAGTAATATTATCACCTTGCGGTTCCACCAACCAGTCAAGTTTCAGTTCCATGTCTGTCTAGACTATATGTAAGGTATGTAATGAAGACTTTGAAGGAATTTAAGTTGTCACTACACTGACATGTTGGATTCCAGTGAATAACTTTTGGTGAGAAACATGCTGTCTTCACATGGAGACTATTTTACAGAGGATTGATAGAGAGATTAGTCTGACATACTGGATGCACACTGCGGGTCCACTATCTGCATTTTCAAAGTTCCTGGGAAACGAGAACAACCTCCGTGCCGCAACCGACACGCTGAAAACGGCAAATTAGCACCTGGGACGCTAATGGTAAGAACATAAATAAGCTAACAGCTGTTACATTTTCTTTTGAAGTGATGTGGTCATTTTAATGCCACAGCTCACCTCCCGATGTGCAAATGTTCCACAAAAATAAGTTCCCCCTCAACACTACTTTGTACCAGCACTGTCACTGCATCCTGGGCTTAACGCTGCCCAAGAGGTTTGTGACTGGTTTAAAGAAATGCAAACAAGGCAGGGTGTTTTTCCCATTACATTAAAATGAGTATGTGGAGCCAGACCTTTCTCCAGCACTAAGTGCTGTGAAGAGAGGTCTGGCTATGCGAGACTATAGAGAGATTTACATTATAATGTCACAGTGCAGTTGAGGATATAAAACATGAATATGTAATCACTTTATCCTTATTTTATCGTACATTTGTGTGAAATTTTGTCATAATTAGCGTATGAATTCTTGCGTTAGGGAAGAAAATGTGTTTTGTGAGGTCACAGTGACCTTCACCTTTGATCGTCAAAATCTAAACAAGTCATCTTCAAATCCACGTTCAAATCCAAGAAATTCCCTGCAGGCTTTCCTGAGATATCATGTTCATGAGAATGGGATGGACATGAGGTCACAGTGACTTTGAACTTTGACCTTTGTCCACCAAAATCGGATCAGCTCATCTTCGAGTCAAGTTGACCACTTGTGCCAATTTGAAAGAAATTCCATTCAAGAGTTCTTGAGATATCGCGTTCACAAGAATGGGACAGATGGACAGACAACCCAAAAACAACTGAACAAAAACTCCTGCCTTGAATATTTTCTGAAAAATCTTTTTTAGAGTACTATTTAGCTGTAATATGAGACATATTGTGACCAGACAGCTGCCATTTTGGGTCCAGCTTCCAATGGAGACTTCTGAAACTCAGATCAATCTGTCAAACTAGGCAGAGCTGATCAAAAAAGGAATCAAGATTAAGTTACTGCATTGTCTATTTTGTTTTCAGAAACATATTTTAGTGCACTGTTTAGCTTTTAACATGAGAAATGTACTCACCGGGCCACCATGTTGAAAACAAATGTGGGGAGGACAGAGAGGGTATCACATGCACTAACATCCCTGCACCCAGACCAGATAAACCATAAAGCTCAGATAACAACACACTCAGAGGGAGTGTGACTTCATTCCCTGCTCAGGACACCATTACTCCACTGTATCTTTACATAGCGAACAGCTGTTTTCTAGTGAGGCTGAATGTTGTATATTGTACCTTTAACTTATCAACTATTTTAGACATCATATATAGCTTAATTTCAGACAACCCATGATAATAAAGAATAGAGGTTATGTTATATTCATTTACACACAAAGAAATAAAGAAGGAAAGGAAAAAGAAAAAAGTCCTTCCAACACTAATTATACCAATTAGTAGTTCTTAATTTGGTCCAGAGGGGGACTTCACCCATATGAAGCAAAAGGGCAGTGGTTTGAGCTACATTAGCCACTAAACTCTGCATGTCCCCGGTTAAAGGCACTGCAGACAGCGAGGTTAAGCCTTCAAGGCAAGTCAGAGTTGTGGTACCTGTGATTTGCTCCGGTGCCTTGATTAATTCAGTGCTTGATAGTATGAGCTATCCACTGCATAGCAAAATGGTTAACTCCTAGGAAATGACTTGGAGTGCCGCATTTATTCTCTTTTAGCATTTCTTTGTGTGGGAGAGATTGGGGCCCACAAGCTGTGTCCCAATTTCATACTGTATGCTAATTCTAACTGGGTGTTCATATTGGAAAAGTGGCGAGATTCAGTATACCAAAAACATGCCAGTTTACATATTTAATTTGCTGGAATTTTGACTGTGCAGTTGATGAACACTTATTATCAGAAAAGAAAATGAGGAAGCTATGCACAGATGGAAATAATTAACTAACTCAGGAAAAGTGTTCTCACTCAGAAGTTTAATTGGCAGTAGTGTTCAAAACTTGCTCTTAGTTGTAATTGTTCCTTGTCTAAAACAAAGCACACTCATAGACTTTCTTGAACACTAAAAAAAAACATAAGACTGGAATGATAAAGATTAGAATATAGTGTAAAACATATATACACCAGAGATCTGGGACACAGTCTCAGCCTATCAAGCCACATGAGGTGTTTCATCATAGAAATGTGAGGTTCAAAGTATTGCTAATGACCAGACTGTTGGGGGATAAACCTCTCTGTAGAGCTAATTAAAAATACATAATTTCTCACCTCACCTCTAGTGCCATTTATCCATCTCAACTGTTTTGGTGTGAGTTGCAGAGTTCTGGTGATTATCAGCCGTAGAGATGTCTGCCTTCTCTTGAATATAATGGGACTTGGGTGGGACTCAGCTTGTGGTGCTCAAAGCACCAAAAAACACATTTGAAAAACTCAGCAGCAGTGTCTCTTTCCAGAAATCATGACCTGATTGTTTTTCTTTCTACCGACAACACCTGCAAACCAGTGATTATTTTCAATGTCTGTTAAGTTGTCAACCATTTTCTTGGCTAATCGATTAATTGTTTGGTCCACAAAGCCAAAGAGATTAACTTTACTGTCAGAGGACGAAAGAATACAGAAAATATTTACACTTGGAAAGCTAAAATTAGAATTTGGACCTTTTATTTTTTCTTAAAAATTGACTCAGAACAATTCTTCTATGATCAAAATACTTGATTATTCATCAACTTGCAGCTTTACCACAAACTGTTTCACCACACAGAAGGGAACATGCGTCTACTCATGGATGAGAAGCTCATGACAGCACTGGTGACACATCTGTTTTTTACAGCAATGTTTCATTTTTACGTGATAGTTTAGGCTAATGGATTCTATTGGATTATACTTTTTGTTTTTTCCTGAAACCTGATCCAGTGATTTTGGCCAGTATCGGACCAATACCGATACTGAGTATAGGATTGACCCATCTTTAGCCCTCCTCAGCTGAGCTGTAACACCACTGAGTTAGCTAACACTGTGATATGGTTGGGAGGTGTAGTTCACTAGATAGAAAATTGTTCTTACATGAAACTGCTCACAACAACTGCGGGTCATCTTACTGTAGGTAACTGGCTCGTGATTTCTGGAAAGAGACGTTACTGTGGTGATTTTGAAATTTATTTTTTGGCTCTTTGATCACCACCAGCCCAGTGCCATCTAGTTCCGTTGTAAATTGTAAATAATCTAGATGGATTAATAGAAAGATAGTTTGGAGGAAAAATATGTAGTTTTGATTTTGGGGTGAACTGTCCCTTTAAAGACAATGCTAAACACCAGACAGTAAGGGGATATTATCTTTCTGTAGAGCTTAAGAGAAGCAAGTTAGCAGGGCTGGCACAGGGCTGACAACAGGGAACCTTTATTGGTTCGGTAATTTCATTTTTACAACACGTTTGTAGAAATAACAAATAATGCGAATCAGTTGTTTATGAACACAGCGAGCAGTGATAAAGAAGTTGGAGAGACCCTGAGGACGGAAACAACAGATGAAAGAGGCCTTTTTGGACGTCTCACGCCATGAATAAGTAGCAGAAGAGCTGAAGCAGCAACACAAGCGGCACAATAAAATCCACACACATTCAGAGAGCCATTGAAAAGAAGGAGAGAAATAAAGATTGTTCATGGCTTCACACCCACATTCAGGCCTATATTATAAGGTCAGTTCCAGTGGAAGATGACTTTTTGCTGATTTTTCACTTTCTCTTGCTAAAGTCAATTGTGACATAATTACATGCACACACCATGACCGACAGCATTGTAAAAAATCATTTTTTGTCATACTTGTTTGCCTCATTCAATTCCTGAAGCGAAAGAAAACAACTCCGGAGACATCTAATTCAGGCGGTCCAAAGCATTCCATCAAAGTGAACCGGAGGCCACAAATCACACTTTTCAAAGTTGCATCAGAGCAGTTATAGGACATAAACTTCATCTCCACTCAGAGTTTTTATATTAATTCACAGGAATGCCGCTGTAATGGAGGTGAGATCGGAAGGGAGTGCCTTAGTTGGAGTTCTCTGCTACTGCCTCCTCTTTGTTAATTAATTGTTGATTTATAATCTCATAATCCTGGGCTTTTACTCTCTGAAATATGGTTATGCTAGGAGTCTCCGTGTGTCAATCACAACCAAGTCTGAAAATGAAATTGAAATAAAGAGAAAAACAGTATTAATTTCAAAATATTCACACTCAAGATAAGCCAATATTGTGTCTCAAAAAGTGATTAAAAAAAACTGCACAGGGAAGAAGAAAGCAAGCCAGAGCTCTAATCACACTAGAAGTTTTCTGTTAATGCACTTTATAAAGGGCTTTACCTTGAGTAAAAACATGATGTACTGCAAGGTGGGAATAGAACAGACCCCAGAAAACACCTCCATGGAGGAACTAACAATACTTCTGCTAGATTCAAAGAATCTCTGTTTGTTTCACTGAATTTCTCCTTTTCTGCTGCCGATCTGGACTCCGTCTGCAGTATAGTTGGTGATCAAAATTTTCTCCTGATTGGTGACATTTCCCGGTGGACGTGATGACATTTTATTTGGTGGTGAAAGTGATGTGATGATGAAAATTCTGCATTTTACACGCTGTAAATCATCAGCCCGGCAGGTAGTGAAATGAAAAAAAACACTTTTAAAGTGTGAGCTCGGAGTCACATATGAGCTGTTGTGACCCATCGGGCGAAAAATCTGTCTTTTTAATAGGTGTCTAATGTGTGATACAACTTTAAAACTTTGCCACATTGTTCTAATGTGCTGCAGTCAAAAACTATGATCAGCCCTCCCTCTCTGCTGGATATTAAGATTAATATATCAGACCAGTAAAATGTAAGGATCCTATTTAAGGAAGCGCTTATAGCTTACAGTATGTGCTGCTCTTTATACTTGCTGAAGCTGCACAGCTGAAAACACTACATAAGCATATAGTAGGGAGTCTGTGCAGCTCAGCTGGCAGGAGCGCAGCATTATCCCCATTAAGGTTCAGAGTTCACTGCCTACAATGTGTTAGTAAATTAAATACCCCATTAAAGTCCATTAAGAGATGCAAAACCTGAAAAACTGGATACAATATACAATTGCCCCTCGCTAATGTTCATTGTTCTAAGGTTAGTGAACAGTTCCTCGTGTAAACACTCTTTAAACAAACAATTAAATACCTCAGCTTGGCTCCTCTTAAAAGATGAGCTTAAAGGATTGGGATTGGGGGGGTGACAATGTGCCATTTTTGCTATGCATTTCTTCATCTTCATCCTCATGCATCATGTAGAAAATTAGGCTATTATTGATCTATTCTTTATTCTTTAATCTTTTTTTTAATCCCAATTAGCTTCCACAAAGTGCTCACTAGTCTGAGGGTGATTCATAATTAATTTACTTTAAAGATCCTGTAAAGTAACAATAAATGTGTGTTCTGAGTTTGTCACACCACAGAAACATGGGTTATTAATTATCCAGCCAAATTTGAATGATTAAAATCGCTAAGTATATAAAATTAGGTCTAACAGTGATGGTTTTTGAGCATGAGATTTCTCTGTTCTGAAACACTGGGGCCATGTCCCCTCCGCTGTCTCAGTGTCAAACACCATTACGACCTGAAAACAACCTGAAACACAGACGCTCAGTCTAGCAGCTTTATTGGACATGTCCAGACATGTTTGGATCCACCAGAGCCAGAGGACAGTGACAAGGTGGGGTTTTTTTTTCTTCTTCTTCTTCTTCTTTTTCTTCTGTGTAGGGTTGATGGAACTGAAGTGAGCTGAAGTGAGCTGCTGGCCTGTATATTGTTGAGGCTACAGCACATCACCAACCCATGTTTTAGGTCTGCACAAAAATCCAGTTCACCAACATAACTTCAGAATTCTGTGCTACATATGTTTTCAGCAACTACATTCTACCATGTTTAATGTGCTTAAAGAAAAACTCCCTTTTTCCTTTACAATCTCTTTTATAAAGATAACAGCATGCTATTCATTCATTCATTCATTCATTCATGCAATCATGCAATCACCACTGAAGTGTGGCAGTGCAATATCACAGACTTCCCTCACTTCATCTCAAAGATCAGGAAAAAAAAAAAACTTTCTTAGTCGCACTCAGTCTGCCCATCGAATCTCTCATTATTATTTTCTCTGTTTTGTGGTCAGCATACAAATATGTCAAAAAGAAAGCACAGAAGCTTACTCGCTAATTTTGGATTTACCAAAAGCCTAATGACTGAAGATAAACCAGAGCCAGAGGCGTCTGTGTTATCGGCTGCTGCTCTGATACGTGACCCTCGCATTTAACAACTTAATTGTACCAAGAAATGATTGAGCTCATCTGTATGTGATGGGCAACTTTAACCATTGATGTTGAGGCTTGAAGCCTGTGGGCAGCCTGACGTGCTCTGTTTCTGATAATCTACATCACTCTGATGAGTACACTGTGCCCTGCGTTACTTGACAATATTGTACCATGATGTTTGGTTGTGATGCCTGCGTGGGGGTTTGGGGTCATTTATCGATTATTATATGTGTTGACATAAAGCCAGTAGGTTTTCCTGCTTGCAGCTATGAATGTTTCTCTGCAACAAGAGTCACAGTCAGTTCTCTATTTGAGATGCCCCGTAAAAAAAAAGGAGCTCCCCTGAAGGCCATGGTATATTTCACACACTTGCTGAGAAGTAGCATGGTCCTGGTTCAGGGCTAATAGATGGCGTGATATCAGATTGTTCGTATTGGAATCAGAACAACCTTAAAAAATCAAAAACGTCATGCCTTTAAGCTTTTTGAAACAACTGCAGAGATCACAAAATGTCATATGAGAAGTTGTTTCACATCATCTGTCCACATAACATCAATAACAACAATAATAAGATTTGACTACAGTCAACTTTAACTTTCTTAATTTTTTATTACCACTGTGTTGGTCAAATTGAGATAATAAAAACACGGTTAAACTTAATCAGGAGCCCTACAGTCAGTTTGAGGGAAGGTCAATTTGCAGGATTTAAACTGACATTCCCACCAGGGCACCCTGTCTGGGCAGATTTACCTCATTTAAATTAGAGAAGCTGCTACAGCTGTCTAATCAAGGTCCAGTATTGTTACTGTTCTGACAACAAAGACTGAGTGAAATTTCGTTTTTAGCTAAACCTAAACCAAATTATTTGATAAAAATAGACTCATTGTGGAACTCAAAGCGTTGCTCCTCGGATGAAAATGGTTCTTAAAACGCCTCCAACCGAGTCTGAGGCAGCAGAGGTACAGTAGAGCTGTTAAAGATCGAGTGTGTGCAGTGGAAATTGGATGCTGAAGTGGGTAGCAAAGCCAGCTTTAACTCTACCAGGTAAATCAATGTGTTTGTTCATTTGTGGACAGAGCTTAAAGCAAGCAGTAAAGGTTTGTCTAAGGTAGCAGTTAGAGCAGAGAGTGGATGCCAGCTGGCTGATTGCAGCTATACTATGTCACTGACACACTGGATGTTGTGATTAGTATATTAACTGGCTTGTGTACTGGAATATTATTTATAGTTTTCAGTATATAGCTTGCATGTATACAGTATTTTGTCATATATTGCCAGAGCAGTGAGTGTTGGCTTGGGATGATTTGCTAGTTTCTTAGGTTTAGTTTGTATGCAGGTGAAGTGGTTCATTTCACTTATCTGCCTTTAAAAGGCATCAAATAGTCTCTGATAGGTTATTATCAGAACTGCAGAAGTAGCCAGTTTCCCCCTGTCTTGCAAAACACTTAATGAATAGTATTTCAGGACAGTGCCGTGATGTCTGTAAATAGTGGAAATGCAAATACTGTAAGATCTTCTGGTTAATGACAATTCAGTGAGACTTTCTAGACACTTTCTTTACCAATATGCAGAGGGGACGAGTCGGTCCGCGGGAGATCTGTTTCTAGACAGAGTAGCCGTTTGCCCTTGTGTGTCACATTATAGTGTGTTATCACGTCAAGGATAATTGGAAGTGTGGGAGGGAATACCAAGCGGGGATACTGAGGACAAAATGACGGTGAAGGAAAACAGTGAAAGCCAAGAACAATATTCAAGCTGCCTGCACAGAAGTGACACAATATGTTACATGATCAAAATACTAAGAGCACTTCTGTATAATCCCACTGCATGATCAGATGTATAGCCTCTATGGATGCTGGGCAGTCTATTAAGATTAGATTAATCTTGTCAGGACAGAAGACAAGTTAGGAAAAAGGGTCAGACTTTATTTTACCATACACCGAAAAGACACAGCAAGCCATAGTTTGTGTTAAATTAAACAAAAACTAGAAATATGTTCTTTGTTAGACAGTAGTTATACCTTAATTAGACCCTCATCAGACTTTATTAGAAGAAATTAGGGACACATTAAAAAAATAACTGTACTGTAAATCTAAGTGTTCCAAATTACCATCTAATAAAGTCTAATAAGCATCTAAAAGGGGTAGGGCTGCAACTAATGATTATTTTCATAGTCAATTAATCGGTCGATTGTTTTCTGGATTAATCAATTAACAGTTGTGAATGTCAGAAAATTATGACAAATGTCCGTCAGTTTCCCAAAGCCTAAGATGACGTCCTCAAACGTCTTGTTTTGCTCACAACCCAAAGACTTTCAGTTGACTGTCATAGACGAGTGAAGAAACCTAAAAATATTCACATTTACAAAACTGAAATCGGAGAGTTTTGCCATTTCTCCTTGAAAAAATTGCTCAAACCGATTAACTGGTTTACAAAACAGTGGCAATTAATTTAGCATTTGATTAATCATTGCCGCTCTGTTGTAATGTGTCCTTAATTACCTCATAATAAAGTTATAACTACTGTCTAATGAAAAAACATATTACTTCTTGGTCTAATTTGATACAAAGCAGAGTTTGTTACATCTTATCTGTTTGCTGTAAAATCAAGTACAACTGGAAAAAGTGTGTCCATATTCTGTAAACATTTGGGTGTTTGATAATATAATATTCCGTTTTTTGTTGTTGTTTTTTTTTACTGATGATTGTTTAATGAGAGTTAAATCAAGTTCAAATGCATCGTGCTTTTAGTCACTTTTATATGCTGAAACAAGACTGTGAGATACATAATGGATCAGTTATTTAGAGTCACATTGTTCTTGGTATTTTCATATTTACTGCAGCAGGTTCACCAAGATCAAAAAACTGGTGGAAAGCTTTGAATAAATTGGACAATTATGAATGTCGGCATAAAAGGACAATGTGTTTCTGCTCTCATATTATTGTCAGGATGAACTTACAAAGAGCTGACAGGAGGTTTAATGTTTAAAAGTTGCAACTGCTTCCCTACACTTGGCTGTGTGCTTAGTGCTTACTCAATATCCATGAATATAATTAGTGTATTCCCGCATGTAATTACTACACCCTATCTATGCTTTAGGTAGCCATGCAGCATGGTTATACAGAGATGATCAATTAAATGGTGTGAACTGAATCTTTAAATATTGCACTATCCCTGTGAAATTGTATGCAATCCCCAGAAAATACCATCTTATATAACCACTCTGGAGGCATCCCAAATGGGAGCAACTGCTACCAGCTTGTTATAATTGCTCTACAAGCAAAGAGCTAGTTTATAACAAGACTAAATATGTCTTGCTCACTTAAAACCTTCTGGAGGCCAAAACATCCAAGGCATCAGACAAGGAGGCAAAGCTATGTTGGAGGGCCCCCCTGTCCAAAGCTGTGCATTGTGGATACAGTCTCTCTCTCACACACGCCGCACACATACAGCAGGATATTTGTGGAGTGTTAAAACAACAGCAGCATTGCTATGGTGCAGGCAGGAGCCACCTGGAACTGGACCATCTAAAATTAACATACAGTATGACAAAACTGTCAAGTGCCAGTGAAGCCCTGTTTTCTGTGATCGTGAAGCCTGGTAGTGGTGTTCCTCCAGGACTGGGACTCTGCCCACACACACACATCGTCTCTGTGCATATGTGCAGAGTTAAAAGGAAACCATAAATACCAGGCTTACGCTTTAAAAAAAAAAAGGAAAAAAAGAATTACTGTTCCACATGACTGGCTCTGACACCTCAACTGTCAATTTAGTTCAATGTAACTGGCGAAGAGAAAATGCAGCTCACTCACACACACACACACACACACAAATCAAGCTTGCAAGATCGCGTTGCATGATGGCTAAATTCTGCCAGAGCATCTGAGGTGATGAGACAATGGCAGTGCAACACTCAGCACTATTTTTAAGATTATCTCCTCGGCGGTGTTATGAAATGCAGTGCAGTCTTCAATTCAAGTCTTTGCATTGCTCCTACTGATGGACCAACACTGCCCCCTGCTGGTTTTATCATATAATATCCACACACTGTGCATGCATGCATAATGCATGCTGGTCTCAGCGAGGGTATGGTTTCTTTGCCATATGAATGCATTAAATGATAGAATGCTTTTTACTAACAGCTGACACAAGAGTAACTGCCAGATGAGCATAGCCGTGCCATAGAGCAATTTACTCATCATGTCTGCCTGTTTGCTTCCCTAAATGCCAGCTGGCTTTGCGTGCACACTTTTGGGCGTGTCTGCGTGTGTGTGTGTGTGCGTGCCCATATGTCAACTGGTCGTATGGTAATTAGCAGCAAATTACAGACAATACAGCAACAATTTTCAAATGTAAGTCAAAGCAGCCCAACAGCCTGACCAGATGCAGCAAATTTGCATGCATTAAATGTCACATGGTTCGACAAGTTGTCTGATGTCTGATATTCTTTTTTGCTTTTTGTTTTATATTTAGCTAATAACAAACTGATGAAACTGCAGGCTGCATGTAAGTTAGAAATAAGAATTAGGCATCAAATAGGACTGTTACCTGACCCATATTGTTCATTCAGCTCCCTCTTTTATCCATGTTGTATGGGAGTCATAGTGTCAAGGGGCTTTGGATTTTTGGGGGAAGGTTATTAGTGCCCTTGCAGGATTAATGGGGGTACAATTAGCAATAGACCCTGTCGTACATCTTCTAAACACCTTTCCCCCATGGAAAAAAAACCACGCAGCGTCTGTCTGACAGGCTTAACTGCAGCCAAGAAGGTTGTAGCCCAGCGCTACAAGCCTCATCACAATATTTCAAGAATTTTACTGGCTGCTGAGCTTTCTAGATATTTCTTAACGGGAACTATCACCAGCCGGAGTCAATGATGTACAACCCAACAATTTTAATATGGACTAATTTGATAAATAACTTGATTTATCTTCTGTTTAAATAAGAACGTTTTGCTTCTGTGGGGAGAGGGGTGGAGATGAGTAAAGGTTGAGGGGTTGGTAGTTTGAGCACTCAAAGACAAACTGTTGTGCTGTCTATAATTTGTTGGTGTTGCAATAAAAAATAAGTGCTAAAAAAATACGTCTGTAAAATGATGAAAAGTGACTTGCCCTGCATGGGGAAATAATACATTTTTATTACCCATTTTTATAACAAGCAGATAAAAACAGTGCCACACAACCCCCAACTTGGTAATGAACAAACTCTCCTCATGAACCACCACTAGATCTCAACATCATCACAGCGACACTGTAATTAAACTGAGTCTGGTTATGAACAGGATTCCTGCACCTTTTCCAAAGTCAAATTCTGAGCCAATATCCGACTTATTTCATCACTTTATCAAACTAGGAAGTCAGGTAGCAATTTATTATGACAGACAGGCAATTGCAATCCCAAGTAGTTTGAAGTACTTTATCTAAAATTAATCAATCCTTGAAAATAATCAAAATTTTAATGTTCTGAATGATTTCCAGCACCACAAACCCTGTGTATAATACATCTTGATGCACACTCTCAAAATGAATAATAAACATGAGAATACGTTCACATAACAATATGTTATTCCTGCCTAGATTTATTTTTTTCCACCTTTCACCAGAAGTGGAACAATGACTTTAAATTTCTCGATTTAGGAGGAGAACAAACCACATCTTTGTTGCATCCCAATCTTGTTTTTTTCCCTACTCCTCTTTTGCTTCCTTTCTTAACAGCCTCTCCCATCTGACGAGAAAATGACCTGAAGTGGAGGAGTGCAGGTAAAGGTAGCAAGAGAAAGTGGAGGCTGTTTTGGGCAGGTTATTTACAACTTCATCAAAAATGGATGTCTGCTACTGAGTAGATGGAAGTGTACTATCCCACAATATGCCTTATACATGTAGGAGACCTCAGTCTGGGAGAAGATCAGAATAAACACACATTAACCTGAAACTGCCGGCTGTAATTAAACATTTTCACTCACATTTACAAGCTGGCAGTTCTCCTGCTGTGTTTTTTCATGCTTTATCACTGATGTCATATTATCTCTTTAGTCACAGATAAGTGAGACAAGTGCAACTTGTACTATCCTCTCCATTACCGGCGCAGCGAGACACATGGCAGCGCAAACATCCTTTTTCTGGGTCGCAGAGGAAACGAGAGATGAGTTTTAGAGCTGTAGGACACACGTCTCGTCCTGCTCTGTCCAGACAGATGCGTTCACTGTTGCCAAAGCCCAACCCTACAGCAAGTCTGTTGTTCCCATTACTTTAGTCTAATCAAAGTAACCTTTCTTTCCCCGATGCTAATCACAACCAAACTGACCTTGTTCCTGCCTTAGGGAAGCTGTGAGTTAACCATGAGGCATTTGAGCTGCTTAATGGCCTGCCTTTTTTTTTTCCACGAGCATCTCTGATATGCAAATTAATGCAGCAAGGTGCTCCCAAAATCTAATCAGAACATCGGTTCTCCAGGGGGAACCTGTGGTGAGAGTATGGAGTTTCTGTTCTGAATTGTTCTTGAGTTATTGTGTTCAGAAGAATGAGTCTACGCACACACTCAGAAAACAGAGAGAGAAATGTAATAAAAGCCGAGCAATAAATCAGTTTTATTCTCAGTATTTTCTCCTCAAATTTTTCGATTTCTAGTTTACTGAAAATACTCCAGTTTTGTCTCACGTAATGTGATGGGTTCATGTTGCAGTAGAAAGACCGGAGGGTTCGGAGGATTGGTGCGTCCTGTGGGTTCACTGCACAGCCAGTGACCCAGCACAGACAGATGGTAGCGGGTAACAGAAATAATCAGTGACACAGACAATACAGAACAGAGAAGGAACAAGTAAAGAAAAGATGGTTGTGACAGCAAGTGAAAAGAGGTTGTTTCACATTGGCGTGTTGCAGAGCCAGCAAGGGGCAGGCAACAATCAGCAACAATATGTCCTTGTGATGACAGAACTATAAATTTAGAAAATAAATCCACTGTAGCATCATTATCTGGTTTCACCCAAGTTATATGGTCATGGCTGTTGCTTGTTTGTCTCTTTCTAGGAGTCACAAAAATAAAATTTGGTGGCTTTATTTTGAGGCCAAAGAACACTCGATTCTATTGGTGATCCAAATTATAGGATTATATTATTGCACTATATATAGCTAAAACTATAAACTAAGCAAAGAAAAGATTATGTCATTTCTCTGGGAGCGTGTCTTAAATCAATATTTTGAGATCAAATTGAATTTGTAGAAATCATGTGAAGCAGACCATGATTCAGCAGGTCAGAGATGCAGGTACAGGGTTATGTTTTCCACTAGATGGTACTGTAGTCCCTCTTTATTTAACAAGGGGGCTGTAAGATGCACCACCCCCCCTATTTCTCCAATGTGACCAGGAATGCTTATGATGTAATGATTTCCTTCTTTAAGTAGATTATGTTAGTTCTTATTTACAGAACTATTAGGATGAATTAATTTGGGGGCAAACAAATTTAACAATTAATGTGTTGTGGTGGTAAAAGAAAAACACAAGAGCTCGGCTTTGACTTTCAAGTTTTAAAAGAATGTAATCAGTGAATTAAAATATTACAAACACAATGACTGCACTGGCTTATAGTGTGGATCTATAATAGTGGTCCCCCACTAAGAGTAGGGTCCCCTCAAGGGGTCACAGGAGACAGTACATTAGAGAGGTCATGATCTCTTTTACCTTTCTTTAATGTTTGCTTTTCTATTTTGAAATATTGTCAAGTTTCCTTGTTCAGTCTTCTAAAAACTATTCAAATGACACTATATGAGAATAGCAATTCACAAGGGGTTGCGACTGCATGTTTTTTGTTTTTTTTTGACAAGGGTCACATTCCAAAAAGGTTAAGAAACCATTGATCTTCAGGCTAAAACGCTGTATGTTGGCCCTATTACTGGTGAATAGAGGAAAAACCAGTGGTATGGCTCGAAGATATGGTCAATATCACGGTATTAAAGGTCCAGTGTGGAACATTTAAAGGAGTCTATTGGCAGAAAATGTCAGAAATGAAATACAGTGTTATTCATGAGTATGTTTTCAATAGTGTAAAAATAAGAATCACTGTGTTTTCGTTACCTTAAAATGATCCGTTTATATCTGCAGACGGCGTGGGTCCTCTTCCACAGAGTGCGCCATGTTGCAGACAAACCAAACACTGGCTCTAGACACAGGCTTTTATGTTTTTTTGTGAAAATATTACCATTTCTTGGAAGGAGAGGGTGAGGTGAGGGATTGTGGGGAGTGGTGGCAATTTACAATTTCACCACTATACGTCACTAAATCCTACACACTGGTCCTTTAATCAGATGATTTCTTATGTAGGGCGAATGTATGCAAAAGTCATGTAGGTTCTTCTCAGATATTAGCTGTCATAAAGAGATACTTTTGTAATGCAAGGGGGGAAAAAATCAATCTGATGAACAGTAGTCAACAACATGTAAGTATACAGTACATGTTACAAGTATATACACAAGTATAAGTACAATAAAACTCAACACCAAGAATCTATGCTGTCACATCTACAGTTGTTCGTCGTGGTCACCTAAAATTCACACTGAACAGATTCTGACGGTGACCAGATTTCACAATTGAAGGAAAAATGAATGAATACAAGCCTCCACATGAAATAAAGTTCTCACTTTATATGGATGCAAACACTCCTCCACTGTTACCAACTCATCCATTCTCGATATTCTTTTTTTTTTTTTTTTCTAACCTCACTTCTGATTTGCCATATTATTTTGGCAAAAATGATTGAACACATATTGTCCATCCATATGCTCAGTTTGTTCCCAACACACTGTTCTGGGGCTTTGGCGAAAATAGTGTTTGGACCGCACTGAGCCAAAACATGGCTAAATACACAGCTTCCACTCCTCTATTTTCATGGTCCTCATGCACATCCATGCCATTCACATTTTTTGGCAGAGATGAACACTGTACAGTATTCAGACATATTTTGGCACAAGCGTTGGTGTTTGGAACATAGTGAGTATACAGATGGACAGTGGAGTGGATTAGGCTGCAGGAGAGGGTTGAGAAGTTTCTAATTGATGTTTTCATATTTCTCACAGCCACTTTTACACGACCTCTTCAAGGCAGGAATGTTGTGTTGTTATGCCGCACCGTCATTCTGTTTTAGAGGCTGACATTTTGGGGGGATTCCCATGGGATTCCCGCAGGATTGGAGTCAATTTTACTGTTCATCACGGGACTAGGATGGGACAGGAAAGAAACTGATGGGAGAAGACAGGAGTGGGAATCATAATAACAGTATGTTGTCTTTTATACTGTATATATAAATAGGCAGTTGTAGTATGAATAAAAAATTTTCTTTATTTTGAACACACAAAAAAACAACAGAACAAATAGCATTAATTCTCTCCTGCCTTGTGGTGGATGATCCCAGCCACGTGACGACTAGCGCATTTCGTGTGTTGACTGAGATTGACGGGAACGGGATGGGATAGGAGTCATTCTTCTGGGATTGCGACAGGACAGAATCTTTTTTCACTCTGTCATGGAACTGGGACAGCACAGGAGTATTTTTGTGGAAGTGGGATTGGACAGGAGTATGTCATCCTCCATTCTATATAAAAGGTCTGAATATGCAGTCAGGGGGCACTGTTTATGTCGTCATATGGCTGGGTAAACTTTTGATACTTTTAAAAGTTGCCAATCAAATTGCTACAATACTATTGAGTATCAAAAAACGCAGTTATTCATATTTTTTACATAATCCAATACTGTACAGATATTCCATCTGTTTCTTCGTTTTAATCCTGGTTGAGTAAAGTACTCAAAACAGCTTCATCAGTCGCTCCCAGGTCTCTTAACAGATTCTTCTTTTAAAGTGAATAATTCTACTGTAATGTGTAATGCAATTTTCTTTTTGTTCAAATGGATTTTTACAAAATTTGTACTGAAAAAGTATCCTTCAGGAGCTGGTATCAAAGACAAGGCACTGGCAGCAGTGCCGGTACCAGGATTGAAAATTTTTTTTAACACACAGCCGTAGGTGTGTGACCACCAACTATTTCGATAACCGATTAATCACGTCAAGTCTTTTGTAAGTCTTTTTTTGTTTTGTTTTTTGCCAAAAAGTGTCCAAATTTTCTGATTTCAGCTTCACAAATGTGGAAAGATTTCTAGTTTCTTTGCTCCTCTATGACAGTTAACTGAATATCTTTTGGTTGTAGACAAAACAAGACATTTAAGGACGTCATCTTGGGCTTTGGGAAACGGTGATCAACATTTTTCACCATTTTATACTGTAGACCAAACAACTGATTGATTAATCAAGAAAATGATCAAAAGATTAATTGATAAAAAATAATATTCAGTACTAATACAGTAAGTAATTTGTGTTACTTGCTTCTAATGATGATGTCTGATGCTGTAAAGGGGTGAAACACACAAAATACTTCATTATCATCTACTGTATTTGTCTTTGATTACATATAAGGACATACCAGTAATTTATAGGATCAACAAAATGACTGACTGGGCCTTTAACAGGAAATTAATCCTTTTGCCATGAAGTGAGTTACAGCATCCTGTCAGGGATGCAGAGACTGGCCTAGGGACCCAGTAATTGGTTAGTGTTGATCTTGTGATATACAATGATATCGATTAGCCCCTAATAAATCTCATCCTGCAAGTGTTCCTGTGCAGCGAAGGCTTCAGTGTTCTTGGGGGACACATCAAATGAATGATCACCATAAAGGGTGGGAGATGGATAATGCTGAGAGAGAGCTTTCGCGAGGTAATAAAAGAGTCCCGCCGTGAACGAGCGAGGGGGCCTGGGAGCCCGAGC
Source organism: Lutjanus campechanus (assembly GCA_027495735.1). Lineage (NCBI taxonomy): Eukaryota > Metazoa > Chordata > Actinopteri > Lutjaniformes > Lutjanidae > Lutjanus > Lutjanus campechanus. The sequence goes on from JAJHUR010127866.1 coordinate 20,913, forward strand.
CTCTTCCTGTTGCTGATATAGATTTCTCATTTGTTTAACTAGGACGTATCATATGCAGGAAATACAACATTAGCTACTGTCAATGGAGACTTAACAAGTGATGGCTTCCTCACCTCCACTGGGCCTTTTAACGAGCTGTAATCAATCACAGCTATAACACTATATCACTGTGGGGTTATTTAGACGTGTTATATAATAAATACACTTTCACTGAGTGATAGTAACACGTATAGACACATTATTTGTTTAATGTAATTATATTTGCTTTAGCAAGTCAGTTAAATGTGAACAAAAATATTTCATCGACTTCTGATATCCACTTTAACAAGCCCAGTATATAGCAGATAAATATTTCATGACTGCTCTGTCTATGAGTTTAAGCACTTACACAGGCTCTGCAGAGAGATATTGACTTATCGGTCTAATAGCCCGATGCATTAACAAGGGCCCATCCAATAATCCCTAAACACTTCATTGTCATGTGGTTAACAATAGAACTGATTATAAATTGCACAAAAAAAACTCTACTGGGACAGTGTGAGAGCCGGTCGATGTTATAGTGTTAACGTTTCTGTGACATTAAGGCTACAAAAGCCATCTTTGCATCAGTCTCTACACAATAAACAGACAAATCAATGTCTGCAAAACTGCCTCTCACTTAGGATAGGAAATGCGACATGAATTACGTCTAGCCTGAAGAGTTTTTATTATGATACTAATGTAATCCACCAGGCACTCACAATTAATTAATCAGTCATGCGCCAATCAATTCAATTTGCTGGCAAACTCTGTCAGACTCTTCTCCCTCGTGCAGGCTGTTCATACACAATGTTAGAAAAAAAAATCAATTGTACTTTTTCCTTTTTTAATTATACTTTTTTCCCAAATCTTCCACATTAGAGCAGAAATTATATAATACAGTATCCGAACAATACAATCACTATCATAGTGTGCATTATTTCAGAGGTAATGCAACTACACTGGCCCAATGGAATAATGGCCATGCATAATACAGACATCTTTTGAAGATTTATTTCATTTCTGTTTTGTCAGACATTGTGAAAACGAAATAAAAGGCATGAAAAAGAGGTTTCAATACATCTCTCAATTATTTTAAAGTCTCTCGTGCAAGTATCCATCTATAAACAGGCCAAAACATTAAAGTCTCTCAAGCTTGAATCTGTTGAGAGACACGTCCAAATACTTTCAAAAATGTACCACAATGTCCATGTAAAGGCACTTCAACGAATATTCTACACAAATATCGAACAAATGAAAGTGCAAAATCACACATTTTCTACATTCTGCACTTCTCATGCAGAATATGGTTTGTTTAGTACAGTATGTTTTTCATTTGCAGCCATGTTGGCTCTCTCCTCTGCAGCCATATTGGTTCTGACCCATAATGCAACATGAAACTCTGGTCATGTGACCTGTTATACTCAACATCAAAATAAATCTGACCTAAAGTGCACTACTTAAGCATGATTTTAAGGTGATATATTTTAGAATTTTTTTAATCCAAGTTACCTTTTTAACATACTATTTATTACATTTTAATACATTTTTAATGACATATGAACACAAACATTGGTGACATTATAACATAAAATTTATAAGCTAATTTATAGGCTAAAACCTATAATTATAGGTAATAGGTTAATTAGTTATTGCTAACGACTAATATCAATTTGGTAAATGTGAAGTTCTCTCAGGCCAAATCAAACCAATCAGCCTTATAAAACACAGATTATCGCAGCAGGGCTGAGGGGAATCCCTCTCTGAACTGACTCTTTTCAAGAATCAGATTGTCCTGAATTTTCCTCTTTTATATTCAGAGAGAGTTATATGTCTTTCCTGATACCGCTGCTCATCCTTTTTCTATAAATGAACATGTGCTTCAACTTGATATAACGGCTCTCTGGTTAGTTTTTGCACACGAGGAAGTAAAAGCTGGTGCTGGTCAGGGGTCAGCAGAGTGGCCTGAGGCAAACTAAAGCAAATAAAGAGGATAATTAATAAATTAAAGGTGGTGTGGCACAGAAAAGGCTTTGTTCTATGAATCTGTCAGCACGGCACGACACTGTTATATCATCAGTTTGCTAATGGATAAGCCACATTGCCGCATGTTGTACTTTGATCAATGTAGTCAGTTTAGTTTGAAATGGAATATAATATTCATTAGTATTTTTTCACTAGAACAGAATAACTTGAAAATATAAATTGTGTTTTTGTTACCCAATGAGCTATTTATACCTACAGCGGGCATGGGTCCTCCCATGGAGTCCGCCATGTT
>JAJHUR010127870.1:1124-11300 GCA_027495735.1 Lutjanus campechanus
GGGGGGGGGGGGGGGGGGGGGGGGGGGGGGGGGGGGTGCAGAGGGTTTGCTGTAAACAAGCAATGTTGCATCTGTTGAAAAGTTTGGGAAATTGAAATAGTCTCCTCGTCTCTGTTCTCGGCTCCTGCTAATAATCTTCTGCGTGTCCTGTCCTGTTTGTGCATCTTACAGTTTGTCTTTCTTAACTTCTAATAAAACCTAAACTCTTTGCTCACCTGAACCTGTGCCTGTCGCCTCTTTGTGTGTCCCCTCTCTTCTGTGTGTGTGTGTGTGTGTGCCTTCATAACTGAGTGAGCTCTAAACATTAATACCTCTCAGCAGCAGCAGCAGCAGCACCGTCATCATCAGCCCTGCAGATTAATCAGCTGGAGGCCACTTAGAATTTAGTTTTATTCTGTTTTTACTTTTTGTTTTCAATTCAGTTTAATTTGTGGTTCCAGTTTCCAGAGTGGGTTTGTTCATTTAGTTTTTATTTTTAGTTTAGTTTCTATTATTTAAGAAGTTCAGAACAGAAATCACAAAACAAACGGACTCACAGTCGTGTAGATGCCTCAGTCTGAATATACACATGCATCATTCCCTCTTCATGCTTGTTGTGTTGGCAAATTTGTCCAAATTGACAAAAACAACTAAAATCACTTCCTGTATATTTTTATTTTATATTAGTTCATTGTTTTGTAAGTTCACAACATTGTTTCAGTTAGTTTTCTGTTTATTAAGTCTAGGTTTTTATTTTCATTTCAGTTCACTTAAATGTTTTTTCACACCTAGTTTCACTTTGTTTAAGGTAGAATCATATAGTTCTTGTTGAGTCTCATTCTCAGAACATCAAATAATGATGTTTTAATATTATGAGAAAATAAAGAAATACAGGCAGAGAGCAGCACATCTGCAGACACAGACACCTCCAGTTCTATAGTGAGTATAAGTGATGACTTAAAGGGATTATGTCCATATGACAGAGAGCAGGAAGTGTGTCTGTTAATATTAATAAGTTTAATAATATATAGTACACTGTATATAAGCTTCAGAACTACTCCTCCTTCTTTCTGTAACGTAAATATTCAAGATAACAGTGTGCATTTAATGAGTCACGCTCATGTGAAGCCTGATGAAGAAAGACAGAAAAGTAGAGACCAAATTATGCAGAAGAAAAACAAGACAAACTTATTTTATTTCATGTTGACCTGACTGATAAAATGTCTCAACCACAGATGTTCTTCAGGTAAAAGTGAAGAAATGAACTCACCTTTATTTAATATGTAATTAATGATTAAACGTCACAGTATTATAATAAATGAGTCCTCTGTTATGAGACATGTTCAGAAAGATAAAACACTTTTATTTGGTCTGTTTTGCGCACACACACACACACACAATTTGCTGAAGTATTTGTCAAATCTTAAAAATAAGACTTATTTACTTATTGTTAAACTTCATAGAGCAGCCTGTAATATTAATGTCATGTTTTGTGATCACACTTGAGAGATGCACACAGGGAATGTTGTCTTGGTGTTTATACGACAGGTTATCTGTCTTTTCATCACAAATAAATAAATAAATAACGACAGGTACACGTTTACTTTTTTACCTGGAGACCATCTGTGGTTGAAATAATTCCACTCAACACAGACCGCTGGTGTTTTTTCTCTCTACTCAAGTAGTTTTTCAGATACTTTTATACTCTTACTGAAGAAGTTATTTTAATGACTACTTTTACTTTGACTTGAGTACTTGTTGCACAGTAACAGTACTTTTACTTGAACACAGTTTTTGGCTACTCAGCCCCACATCTGTGTGATCACGATCCAGTAATGTTTTATTCTCAAGTGAGTTCATCTGCAAAGTGACTGGTACTTTTACTTTGGGTACTTTAAGTAATTTTTTATGCTAATACTGTAACTAAGTAAAATAAATGAATGCATGACAAGCATTGTGGTACTGCTACTTTTATTTTAGAAATAAAGAAATAAAACATAAATACTTCTTCCACCATTTGAAATTATATCAGATTTCACAGAAGTATTGCTGCAGTAGATTAGTAGATTATTTTCATCAATACCCAGTAAGCTCAGCTTCATTATCAGCTTCTTCCTCTTTCATTCCTTCACTCGTTCACTGGACCTCATTGGGGAACAAACACTTAACTAAACTATAAACAACAAGAAAGAGTCACTGGCTGCACAGTTGAGAGTCCAGGACACGAATAATCTGCAGCTTCTGCCTGCTCACACACAAAGTTCAGCCTGTCAGAGGAGATACAGTCACATCCTCCCGTCTGCTCAGGATCCAGGCAGACAGGGAGGTGTTGGAGTTCAGACTTTAACCGTGTTAGACAAGGACACACAAAAACTAAGCTTAAATACACGAGACTGGGCTTTTTTCCACTGACACAGATACAAACAACACTTGGTTAAAGGGACAGCGACGAGCAGGGGTCAGAACGAGACACATTTGGTTGGAAACACTGAATTAAAGGCTTTGTTTTTATATATTTTGGCTTATTATAAAGCTGTGTTGGTTGTAGACAGATGAAGGTTTAATCTGTCTCACACTAACAGGTCGTCACTTTTCAAGAAATTAGAAGTACCCTGTGTTTTTAGGTCAAAGTTAATCACTCTTTTTAATACTTTTTAACGGTTAAATATTTGTAAAAACCCAAAAACATAACGGGTGATCGATGGCATTGATTTATGAAAAGGATGAGGTGCAAGAAAATAAGTGAAACCACCTCTGTGGATGTATCATAGATGTGCAGATGTTTAAAGCTAAAAGTACAACGCACAGATTACTGAGTTAGTAATGTTTCTGGTTTGCACCATGACCGTGCATCTGCATTACAGCATCGTGTACGTACATGAAAGTTTGCATGAAGGACGATGCACTTGTGTCTGTGTGGGTATATTAGTGTTTGACCAATGTTTGAAGACTCATAAACGTTTGACTAAATCTGCCAGTAAAGCCTGAATTTTGACAAATCGTGGCCCCGAAAATGCCTAAAATAATTAAGGCAACAAGTAATCTGTTGTTTTTTAACCTCTGAATAAAGTATTTCTGAATAATTTAAGCCATGAGGTACAAAATGTCTTATTTAAAATACTGGAGCTGCAACGATTAATCGATTATTTGTGAATGGTTGAATTACTCAGCAACTATTTTGATGATCAATTAATTGATTTTAAAGTAATAATTTCAGCTTCTTAATGTGAATATTTTCTGTTTTCTTTACTCCTCTCTGACAGTAAACTGAATATTTTTAAGTTGTGAGTAAACCAAGACATTTGAGGGTTTTTAGGAAACACTGATCAACATTTTTCAGCATTTTCTGAGATTTTATAGACCAAAACAACTAACTGAAGGAGAAAATAATCAACAGATTAATTGACAGTGAAGGTAATTGCAGTTTTTTACAGACTTGAAGCAGTCATTAAATAAAAACACTAAAACTGCAGATTTGGAGGCCTCATGTAGACAAACGTTACGTTGGTCCGACACTAATGTCCCCACAGTTTGTTCGCTCCTTGTTTGTGAGTCTGAAGGCAGCGTGTGACCGAGTGTAACCCTGTGACGTCTCCCATCAGGACGGCTCCGGCTCTCTGAAGAGGAGCGGCTCCTTCAGCAAACTGCGAGCGTCGATCCGCCGCAGCAGCGAGAAACTGGTCCGCAAGCTGAAAGGCGGCGGCTCGTCCCGAGACAGCGAGCCCAAAAACCCCGGGTAACTATTCCCCCCACAGACCCCCTGACTGACCCGCCACAGGTGACTCTCACTTTATGCACTGGAGGCCCGGAGGAACGAGCCCTCGGCTCGCTCGGCGGCTGGCGTACTAACCAAAAACGAAAGAAGGGATTGGCTCTATTTTGCTGGTGGTGAAGTGGTGTAACTCTTAACGCTGTGTTTGCACATGAAATGATGGAGGGAGCTTCTTCTGGCACATACACACATTTGTCCTTTTTTCCACTGCATCAGTTTATCTTTCTGTTCTCACACTGCCGGTCTGTGTTCAGTGTTTAACTTTCCTTCACTGTTTGGTTGTTGACGAATATCAGAGCCACTGTTTGAAAAGAAATGAGATAAAAGTCAAAATGTTGTGAAAAGTTTAATTTTCAGATTGATTAATATGTAAAATTCTGAGAAAAGGGCGTAAAACCAAAAAAAGTACATATACAAGTATATATCTGGATTTTAAAAAAATAACTTATTCAGGAAAAAAGTTGTTTTGAGAAATAATATCCTGAAAAAATGTAAAGATAACGATGTAATGTTCTGCAAAGGAAAGACATCATAGTTTGAGGAAAAATGTTGTCATGTCTTGAGAAAAAAAGAGAAAATCATTTTTAAAATATTTTGAGATAAAAAAGCAAGAAAAGTATTTTGAGAAAAAACATCTTTTGAGAAAATACATGGGACTTTTGAGAGAAAAGTTGTAATATTTTTAGAAATAGGTCAACTAATTTGAGAGAGGGTTGGGTTTTTTTTTGGAGACAAAAGTTGTTCATCTCCAGAAAAAAAAAAGTATATTTAGAAAAAAAGCCCTACTATCCCTATTTTCAGAATGATAAATGTAATATTGTGATTAAAAAGTGTAAAACCTTGAAATGAAGCAATATTATGAGAAAAAAAATTGTAGTAATTTGAAAACATGAACGTTTTTGAAAAAAAGGCAAAAAACATGTCAGAAAAATGTTTGTAATGTCGAGAAAAAAGTTGCAGATTTCTTTAAAAAATTCATTACTTTGGGGGGAAAAAAGGATTAAGTCCTGAAAAAAGGTGTAAAATTTCGAGAAAGAAAATGCAAGATTTAAAGTCTTAAAATATTTTAGGACAAAAAATGTAAAAAGTATTTTGATTAAAAAAGTGTTGTGGAGAAAATGTTGCATTATTTTGAGGAAAGAGTAATTGCTTGAGAAAATGTGTAAGAATTCAAGAAAAATGTTGTAATATTTTGAGAAAAAGTGAAAATGTAATATTTTGAGGGAAAAGTTGAATTTATTTCCTCACAGTGGTTCTAATATTCCATCGTAACGACCAAACGTGAACATGATAAAAACAAAAAACCAAAGGTCTCGCTGACCGACGAGCAGGACGAGAGCAGAACGGTGTCGATGAAATGAGGAAACGATGCGAATACGTCGAACGTCTCATGTTGTGACGGACGACGTGATGAGACACAAACTACTAATGTCTGCTTCTGAAATGCCTTTCAGCTTGTTATGCCTGTGGAACTCATTTACCTTTTTTGTTTTAACCACTAATAGTTACACCTATTTATTGCATTTTGTGGCTTCGGACTATTTATTTCAATTTGTTTTGAAATATAGTTCAGTTTTACTCTTTTACTGCTTTGGATTTTATTATTTCCATTTTCTTTGTGAATGAATTTTACTCTGGAAAGAAACAAACAAACGTGTCTGCATGGCTGTTTTTGTTTTAGAGTTTTATGCTGTTGAACTTTTATTTATGAATAAATTTTTTCATTTGAATGTCTACTTGCATGCCTCATCTGTGAGCTCAGTGGTTTCCGTTCTCCTCTCTGTGCTGCTCTTCTCTGTGGCTCCTCGAGATGATGGACGTGATGATGTCACTGCCGCCATCATCATCATCATCATCGTGGTCGATCTGACGGCTCTCAGTAAAGTCAAACCACTGCAGAAACATGTCCGATTTATCAAATCAGCAGGTGCAGAGATTTTATTAAAGATACTACGAAGTTCAACTTTCAAAGATCGAGTTAAAACATGACAACTAGTTAACTAATAATGAAGATAAAATAGATAAAAGAAGAAAAAAGTGATTATATCTCAAGAAAAAAGGTGAAATATTTTGACAAAGACATTTTGATTGAAGTCATAATAAATGTTACATATGTTGGGGGGAAAAAAGACTTGATATTTTTAGAAAAATGTTGTAAATGATAAGAAGAAAGAGACACAGGTGACAAAAAAAGTAATTTTGAATCTCTTTTGGCATTTTGCCTCAATTTAATAATGACAGTGTAGATACAGACAGGAAAGATGTAAAACACAGATAAAAGGTGTTAATATCTCAGAAAAACGGCCTAATAACATGTCAAAAAGTCATAAAATTAGGAGAAAATGTTTTTGGGGAAAAAAGTCATTTTCTAGCTTGGAAAAGGGGTCTAATATCACAAGGCAGAAGTCAATATTTTGAGGAAAAAAACATGATTTTGAGGGGAAAAGAATAATGTATTGAAGAAATTTTTTTAGAAAAAGTGATATTTTGAGGGCAGAAAAAAAACTTCATATTCAGAGAAAAAAGTGGTATTTTAAGTATTTTAAGGAAATGTTGGAAAATTCTGCAGAATAGATATTGAATATCTTGATTTTAAAAAAAGAATCAGAATATTTGGAGAAAGAAAAGTAATTTGGAAACAAAACATCCTCCACATAAATCAAATGTCTTATGTCCAGTATGTACAAGATCAACAGGAGACTTCAGGTCGTGTTTTTGTGTGTTGTTGAGTTTGAAAAGTCAAAAATGTTTTCAGAGAACAAAAAGTTTACGGTGGATCTTTTGTTTTTTTCAGCAGGACAGAAAAGTTAAAACCTTTAATTTAAATCAGCGTCAGGATGGACATGATTCTGCAGTGATGCTTTACTGAACTCAGGTGTTTGTTCAGGCATGAATGTTGGTGTTTGCATGAACTTCACTGATAAATATCAGTTTACACCACTTACAGCTGATCAGGATAAAACCTGCTGCAAATTATCTTAATAAAAATGTTGGTACCACTTTCTGATGAGGAACCTTTAATATAAAGGGTTTGAAAGGTGGAACGAGTCACTTGATTAATGCTTTAAAGATAATTTACAAACCAAAAATAAGACCAGATTATCTGTTGTGAAAAATCTGACTGGCTGGTGAGTCCTTAAAGGGACAGTTCAGATTATTTAAAGTGGGGTTTTATGAGAAATTTCAGCGCATCATCAGTAAACAGTCAGCACGACTTTGGAAAAAGTACTTTAGTCACCTTAAGAAAAAACAATAACAGTTAAACTGTACACTATATTCAGAATATTTTCACTGCTTTACCCTGTGTTTTCTGACCAGAAAAGTCAAATATCACTTCCTCCACTTCCTGTAAGAAAGTGGTACCAAAATTAAATATTTAACCTTCTAAAGTTCAGGAACAGGATGGAAAAACTTATCAAGCCACTTTTAAAATAAGGATTTATTAAAAACTAACCTTTGTGCAGGAATATCATGGATGTCATTAACCAACACACACCTACCACCATTTCCATTGAGCTAAAATCCTCACACCTGACTCTCCACCCCCCCCTCACCTCTGACCTCTGACCCCTCACCCCCTCCACCACCACCTCCCTGCATGTCACTGCTCTGGGTGCAGCATGAAGCGAGCCAGCTCTCTGGGGGTTCTTAACGTGGCGGACAAGGCTGCGAGTGACCACTACCAAGTAAGGAGACCGAGAGTCGGGACCAAAAGTATCTGCACGGAGACGGTTTGTCTTTAACCCTGCTGGTGACCCGGGGGGACAATGTCCTCTTCTGGAAAGATTCAATTCAACCCCTGAAAAAACCCCTAATGGGTTTCTATTAAAGGGAGGAAACTTGATATATTTGTCTTTAACTTTACTTGATCTCTACTGTAAAAACATGCACAATACATGAGTTTTAAAATGCATGAGTCCAAAATAAGGTTTGTCACAGATTAAAAGGTGCTTTTTGTGTAATCTTCTGGATTTAATGCACATTTTTTGGGCACAATACAGCAGAATTTGTAGCAAATGTGTGAAATTCTGCAATAAACAGCCACAGACAGAATGTCTTGTCCTAGAAAAAAAGAGATAAATTATTTTCTACGCCCACAAAAGCCTGCAGATTCTTCGGTGAAATCAAAGTGTGATGAAGTCTGATCGTCGTGCTTCAAATTCACTCCCCGCGTCTGAGGGTGGATGTAGTTCGATGTTCAGCATGTAGCAACAGACGAGGGGCAGAAGGTGCATGAAACAAGAACTAAATTACAATATTTATTTTCAGTTAAAGCCCAAATAAATTCCAGAATACTAAAAAAAGAGAAAGATGTATTTAAAAGTTCATGTTAGAATTTTAATTCTGGTGAATTGACCCACCTGGTTTACCAAGAAGGTTAAAACAAAACCCTGCAGATGCTTTTTGACCCAGTATTTTTATTATTTTATACACCTTTTATCTCTCATGTCTTTATAAACGGTGTCTCCTGAGATGCTTTGTTGATTCAGTTTTGTGGCCGTGTCTCAGTATTTGTTGTGTCAGATTTAACATCAGCGTGACTCACAGACTAACTTCACACCATCATTTTTAACTAATCAACACAAATTTGTTTTTTGTTTTTTTTCTTATTTTGTTATCAAGAAGAATTTTTTTTTTTTAACCACATGACTGATAATATAAATGAACAATTTAAAGTGTCTGAATAAATATTTCTCTATAACATCAAGTATACGACTGAATAGTTAACAACCACAGTTAAAATAAAACAAAGTTGTGTTTTTCTCATAATACATATTTATAATGTCAGTGTTGTTACTGTTTTATAAAACTTAATCGTATCTCATTAAAGAATCTCAGACCACGAGCTTTTTCTAAACTTAACATGTAGTTTTGATCCCTAAATCTTCCCAAACTGTGACCATGTCCCAATGTTCACCACCTGTTAATTATTATTGCCATGATGACAAAAGTCACCTGATCGCGTCCTTTCCTGCAAATCCAATTAAACTAAGATTTTAAGTGAAAAAAACTCCACACTACAGTCAAAACTACTACTACTCTTCCAATCCAGTGAAAAGCAGGACAGAACCAGTACAGACGAAGTTAATAAGCCGCCATTGCTGCGGTGGCGTCTCCCGACAGTATGAGGGCGAATTTAATGCGAGACAACATACGAAGTTAACATTTTTCTACTTTTACACTTAATTTTTACGCAACATCACTTTTGAAAACAATGTCTAGGAAGTCTGGGAGAAGCTTTGCAGTCGAGTCAAACTTCAACTTTGAACAAAAACAGAGTTTTAACTTTTCCTTGATGAAGAGAGCTGCTGTCTGAGAGCAGAGACTCTGCAGAGATTCACTGAGTCTACAGACGAGTGCCTGATTTTTCTCTTCTGCATTATCCCGACGTCTGAGTACTGAGTAAAATTTTAATAACGTTAATAAAAGGAACCGTCACCAGTTAAAAATAAAAGTTAAAATAGTCATTTAAGGTCGGCCAGTTGTATAAGTGGGTGGGCTCAGGCCTGTTAGGTTCACCCTTAAATGTCACGCCTGCACAAGAGTGAACATTTTGACCGAAACCATGAAAAAAAAAAAAAAGTTCTGTGCTCTCTTCTTGACACAACCAGCAGAGTGACAGACCTGATGTGCCACCACAGCAATGGCGGCGCGGCAATATGGCGAAACACACAAAGCAGTTGCTGGATTCGTCTGTACATTAGCTTAAACTCTGTTAGCATCAAAGATTAGCTTCCACCCACTGCAGAAATACACAGTGGGTGTGGTAGTTGTGAACATATTTTAATGCAAACATATCCTGAAACCCTACAAAATAATATTTAATTGTTTGCTCCGTTGCTTTGTAACATTCAGTTACTGCTAAGCTCGTTAGCCGACATGCTAACTCATGTTAGAGTAGATAAACTGCGTCAATCATTTCTTACATTTTGCACATTAGTCTGCACATTAGCTTTAAAACATTTTGGTATGTTTTTGAAAATAATCAGTTCCTAATCTTTATTTCCTCTCGCTTCATTTTCTGCAGGAACGAAATAATCGTCTGAAAAAGAGCCGCGACCTGAGTGCCAGCCACACCGACCTGGCGCGTTGAAGGTTTTTTTTGTCTGCGGCGAAGGACGGGAGCCCGAGAGGTCACAGAGGTCATGAGAATCCACTTCCTGTCGGCAAACATCAGACCCTCGTCACTGTAAACAGCTGCGTGTGTGTGAAGCTTCGTATCTCCCACATGACACCACCATGTGCTCACTGTACAGGTTTAACGTTTCATTGCACTTTTGAAGGTTTGTGCTCTTTGACGGGGTTTGTGGTGGTTTCTTTCTAATCAATACATATCGAGGAACAAGAGGAAAATGAACGTACAGTGACCTGCTGTATGTTTATGAGTGTGTATATCTTTTTCTGTGTATATCTTTTGTTTTTTT
>JAJHUR010127874.1:0-20646 GCA_027495735.1 Lutjanus campechanus
AAATACAGATGTGTGTGTGTGTGTGTGTGTGTGTGGGTGTGTGTGTGTAAGAGACAGGTGTGTGTGTGTGTGTGTGTGTGTGTGTGTGTGTGTGTATCAGGGTTGTTTCTGCTTCATCTCCCTCCAGCTCTTCCACAGCAGCAGATCTCGACTCTTCCCCAGAGCAACGACGCAACGAGGCAACTTCAGCCCGTTAAACTGACCCACGCCGTCATCATGGCCCATCGCCAGCAACATGGTGACGTTACCTAGCAACCAGCAACACAGTCAGTCAACCAGCAACACAGACAATCAACCAGCAAAACACAATCAACCAGCAACACAGACAGTCAACCAGCAACACAGACAGTCAACCAACAACACAGTCAATCAACCAGCAACACAGTCAGTCAACCAACAACACGGACAATCAACCAACAACACAGACAGTCAACCAGCAACACAGACAGTCAAGCAACAACACAGTCAATCAACCAACAACACAGTCAATCAACCAGCAACACAGTCAATCAACCAACAACACAGACAGTCAAGCAGCAACACAGACAGTCAAGCAACAACACAGTCAATCAACCAGCAACACAGTCAATCAACCAGCAACACAGTAAGTCAACCAGCAACGCAGACAGTCAACCAGCAACACAGTCAATCAACCAGCAACACAGTCAGTCAACCAGCAACACAGACAGTCAACCAGCAACACAGTCAATCAACCAGCAACACAATCAACCAGCAACACAGACAGTCAACCAGCAACACAGTCAACCAGCAACACAGTCAATCAACCAGCAACACAGTCAATCAACCAGCAACACAGTCAATCAACCAGCAACACAGTCAGTCAACCAGCAACACAATCAACCAGCAACACAGACAGTCAACCAGCAACACAGTCAACCAGCAACACAGACAGGTGTGTATGTGTGGTTGCACACCTGTGCGATATGACGTCAGCTCCTTCCCGCTCAGACTGTTGGTGATGTTGCTAACGGCGACGGCAGCGTGCAGTCCGGCGTGATACGCCATCTTTGGTTCGTTGACGTTGGCGCAGTCGCCCACAGCGAAGACGTTGGAGAAACCTTCAACCTGCAGGTGATCGTTGACCTTCAGAGCTCCGTTATCAGCCAGACTCCCCGCTGTCGGCACAAATAGATCAATAATCACTGATCAATCACCGATCAGTTCATCTGTTAATCTGACCTCTGACCTCCAGAGCTGCACTGCTTACCCAGAATGCATTGCTGATCAAACTGAGGCTGCTAGTTTGCAAACAAACAGCTGTTGTTTTTTTAAATGTAAAAAATAAACCATCTGTATTGGCTGACAGTTTGATTGACAGGTCTGACAGCCAATGACAGAAATATTGTTCATATTTCATGAGTATAAGAGGAGTTTTGTCCTGATGGTGGCGCTGGAGAGAAGATCAGCAGGTCATGAACGTCATCACATCAGAGAGCAGATCTAATGACGAAACATCTCACTCTGAACCAAAACGATCAACCAGGAAAAATAAAGAAACACTGACATCTAGTGGCCACGACATCAAACTGCACCTCACAGGTTTAAGACCTGAAAAGAGGAAGAACCTGAACTCAACAGTGGTGGAATGTAACTAAGTAGATTTACTCAAGTACTCTACTTAAGCACAAACCTGAGGGGTTTTCTACATCACTACATTCATCTGACAGCTTTAATTAATTTACTAATGAAGATTTTTAGACACAAAAGATATGAAAAGTTGATCAAAACTGAGTTTTTTCATAAATTAAACGACCCAGCTCAAACCATTAGTCCATTAATCAATTAGACTTATGACCAAAAATTAATTGACAACCAAAGATTTGCTGCTTTTCCTCTGAATGACTGTAATAACTGTGTTTGTAATAATGTTGAGTTTTGGATGTTTGTTGGACAAACTTGGACACTTTGAGCTTCGACTCAGTCAACAAATCAAACAGCAAATCGATCAATTAATGGAGAAAATCATCAGCAACAAGCAACGTAATGAATTGTTAAAATGTCACATTTTTTGAATGGAGTTTGGTGCAGGAGCTCCAGTTTGATTCAAACTGCTAATATGTTTATTTATTAATGTTTTGTCGTCACTTCAGAATCTCAGCGTGACTGTTAACATATGATGAGGTTGTCTGACACTGACTGCTGTTAGTTATTGATTTGATTAATGCTTTAAGAACATGTGTATTGATTACTGACGGGGGCTGATGGGACTGTTCTTCAGCCGGCCGTACACACACACACACGTTCAGAGGCTGTTTGTGGACTCACAGAAGCTGGAGGCGTAGGCTGCAGAGTTGATCTTGAGTCCGGTGCAGCAGATGATCAGATCTGTGGTGAGCTCGTCTCCTCTCTCTGTGGTGACCACCATGTTCCTCTGAGTCACGTTCAGCTGCAGCTCCGACAGGTTGGACACTTTCTGACCTGAAACAACACACAGCAGGTTTATGAAGAACCCTGTCAGAACCCTGTCAGAACCAAACACCTATTCTTCTGCTTCTGTTCGTACCCAGCAGCAGCTCTACTCCTTTCTCCAGCAGAACCTCTTTGGCCTGTTGTCTGACACTGGGCAGCAGCTCCGGGTCGGCCAGAGCGATTCTGGAGTGGATCAGAACCACCTGAACACCAGAAAAACATCAGATTAAACTTTTAAACTCAGTCTAACTCGAGCCCAAGTCGTGACTTGAGTGCACACCTGTAGGTATCAGCCTGACAGACTCTGCTGAGGGAAACACCATCACAATCAACAAAGGTCAGAGGTCACTGTGACACGTTCACCTTCTTGTCTGGAAACTCTGTCTTGATCTCAGCAGCCATCTCCACACCGGTCGACCCGCCTCCAACCACCAACACCGAGTCTGCAGCCTGGATCTGGACACACACACACACACACACAGATCAGACGGGCAGTAATGAGCTGACTCTCTGCAGACTCAGTCAGTCTCTGTCCTGTTATCGTACCTGCTTGACAAAGTCCTTGTACGCCTGGACGGCGGTCTGATACGACGCCACGGTGTTGAACTTCCCCGGGAACGGTCCATCAGTCCCAGTGCACAGGATGAGGTGGGAGTACTGGATCTCCTGCAGCACACAGGAACAAACAACAAACAACAAACAAAGACTCATTCTGCAGGGTCCAGGATGTCTTTAGCTTAGCTTAGCACAAACACTGGAAATAGAGGGAAACTGTTAGCCTGAGTTACCCTCCCTCCCTGCAGGACGACCGTCTGTCTGTCTGTGTCCACTCGCTCCACTCGACCCTGAACGAAACTGTCTCCAAACGTCTCAGCGTACGGGATGAACGTCCTCTGAGCGAAGCCTGCAGGATCACAGGATGAAAATTACAGAAAAACCCTAAAAATATTTCTTTCCTAAAAATGCTTTTAATAAATAACAATAAAGTATATATTTGTATTTAAATTAGTATGATAGAAATAAACTAATCATATGACTTAATAAATTTAAATTAAAACTTGAAACTAGTTACTAAATAAAGAAACTCATAAAAAATCATAAAATAAAAAACAAAAATAATTAAAATCAAATAAAATTCTCAATAAATGATACTAAAATAAAAAATAACAAAATTATGAGTAAATGAGACATTAAATTAAAAATAAAAGCTGTATTAAGACGTTCACGTGTTACCGGGCTGAACCGACGCTCTGAGCGCCGCCACGTTGTGATGAAACGCGTCTCTCATGTCGATCAGAGTGAAACTGACGCCTCCAGATTTGAGCTGCTGCGCCGCCGCGATGCCTCCGAATCCTCCGCCAACGACCACGACGTGGACCCCGTCCAGTGACGAGGCCTGAGCCCCCATCTCTGAGGAGGACACACACACACACACACTGTAGGACATTTGAAGACGTCAGCTCAGACTTTGATCAATACTTTCTGACATTTTATTGACCAAACAACTAATCGATTAGTGGAAAAATTAATTCCTGATTGATCACTAGTTGAAAAACAGGTCCACCTGTTTTCACATGTTTGGACCTATTTTTCAATGGACAAGATTAATTAATCAATTAATCAATTAATCAGTTTAAGTACTTTTTAATTAAAAAGTCTAAATTCTCTGATTTCAGTTTCTTAATATTTTCTGTTTCTTTCCTCTCTGACAGGAAACTGAAGATCTTTGACTTGTGGATGAAATGAGACGTGAGGACGTCATGTTGGACTTTGATCAACATTTTCTGACATTTTATGGTCCAAACAACAATTAGTTAAGAAAATGATTGACTTATTGATTGATAATGAAAGACTTGAAAAATAGGTCCAGACATGTGATGTGCCCACTTTATATACTTTGTTTAATCTATGATAAAGTTTATATATTAAATAAACTGGTTGTATATTTTATGCAAAATCTTAAAGTAACTTTTAACTGTTGAATGTAATGGAGTAAAGTTTAATATTTCTCTCAGAAAGTAGAAGAGCAGAAGAAGAAAAATGGAATAATCAAGAACAAATACCTCAATATTCTGCTTAAGTACAGAATTTGAGTAAATGTACTTAGTTACATTCTATCACTGCACCCTGCTCATCTTCTCAGAAGTATTTTACAGGTTGATCTTAAACGTGACGTCACAGCTCTGATTCAGATAATCAAACATATTGATCAGAGTGATCAGACTCTATAAACAGTGTATGAGAGCGAAGCTGCAGTCTGAAGTCTGCTGATGTGCTCATCGACCAAACATTTCCAAACTCAGCAGCAGAGTTTCTATTGGACGACTGAAGTTACACAAAGATGAAGGTGACTGTCATCATCATGTGGCTTCGACAGAGGAGGAGGAGGAGGAGGAGGAGGAGGACAGGATGTGACCTTCACTCCACTAAAGACAAACACAGAAATATTCTAAATATAAATATGAGATCAGACTGAATCAGCAGATTCTGTGGCCCCGCCCACTAATCCATCCATGATACTAATGAAGACATTTTCAGCACAAATCACAATATTTATTAAGAACATCACATTAAATCATCAAACTGATCGTGAGTGTGACAGAAAAGCTTCATGAACTCATTTAAATTCAGTTATTAATTATTACTTTACTCTAAATGATTAATTTGCACACACACACACTTCAGAAGTGAAGACTTCAGAGGTCATTAATACATCAACACGTTAACTTTACTCCTGAACCTGTTTACATCCTGTTTTAATATCAGCTGTTTTATTTTTCTGTTTGTGGGATGAACTCTGTTTTTTATTGTTTGAAGGATCCCGTGTTTCTAAAGATGTCCCCACTGCAAATGGCAAATAAACTGACTCTCATTGGAATGTAACTAAGTACTCAAGTACTACTGAAGCACAATGACGAGCTGCCTGACGTTACTTGAGTATTTCCACGTTAAGTAACTTCTTCTTCTACTCTTCTACATTTTACTGACAAACAGTGAAAACCTGAAACATCTTCAGCAGTAAACTATCAGAGACACGTTATAAAACCATCAGATATAATAAAACACATTTCACTGCTCTGTGACCACTTCAAGGACATTCTGATGATCAGATTTTTATAATAAAGTCAGATTCTGAACGCAGTATTTCTACTCTAACAGCAGAAGATTTAAATACCTCCTCCACCTCTGAACATGACGTGTTTCCGTCTCGCGTCTTGCAGCTTCAACAGTTGGTCACGTGACAAAGAACACAAACAGGAGGTGAACTCACCTGTCGCAGGTGCGAATGTTTCCAAATGTTTCGTCTTTTCAGACTTGAGACTCTCCTGATTCACAGCTTCTGGTTTCTGCTGAGGTTTCCTCCTCTGACGACAGCAGCTCTCCACCAATCACAGCTGCGCTCTGAACACATGAGGGGCGGGCTCCTCTGATGCCTTCAGGGGCTGTAGGAAATGTTGAAGTTAACTAACTAATGAACTCAGAACAAAATACTATTTTAACACCATACTCTTTATCTTGATATACTGTGAAATGTTTCGTGTTATAATGTATTGATCTTGTATTTGAAAGCCTGAAGATGTACATGAAGGATTATATTATTATGACTTTCAATATTTTTGCCCTCTGATATCATCCAGGTCTGTAAAACATGGGTTTACTTATTAACATATTTTTCTGTATTTGTTTGCCTGCCTGGTTTTGTCACAGCTGGACTGAAACGTCCTCCCTGCTCAGTTGTGAACTGGTTTCAGATTCAAACCATCAATACTGAGATGGGAGAACATTTCAGCCACTGAGCTTTCAGAAATTCAGATTTTCTTGCCCCATAACAGGACATAAGAGGTACCACAAGTACCAAGAGTACACAAGAGTACTGTACCACAAGAGGTCACTGCCTAACAATTTTCACAAATAATAACCTGCTTGAACAGATGGCCGACATGCTTGTTTTTCTGAAACTGAGAACCTGTGAAACTTGCACACAACATGAAAGTCTACACCTGGAATCAGTGTATAGTTTGTATGTTCTGGGCCGCTGTAGAAACATGGTGGCCTCCAGGGAAGAACAGCCACTCGCTTTTGTGTAGATGCATGATATAATATAAATTAATTTAAGTTTAATTTTTTTAAATGTATCTGTATGTGTACACTTGTTTTCTGTTTGTTCTGTCAAAATAAATTAATAAAAAGTTGTTCACAAAAAAGGAACAGCATGGAAGAAAAAAGGTCACACCTGCACACGTTCCATGCCACAAAAAGTTTAATGAAGACAACTTTTCCCTTTTTCCCTCCAGTTTTGAAGACAGAGTCATGACTGATAAACTGATAAAAGTGTAAAAGATGAGATCACTTCAAATACAATTCTAGGCAATCAAAAAGATTTTTCAGAAATTCTGATTTGTTTTTAAATGTTTCAGCAACAGGAAGAAGTTTTAAAACTTGCATGTGTAAATATAGAAAGATATCATCCATCCATCTGTAAGTGATTATAGTTGGGTGGCTGGAGTTGATCCCAGCACACACTGGACACTAACGTTCACATCTATGGACAATTTAGAGTCACCAATTAACCTGCATGTCTTTGGAGTGTGAGGGGACGGTGGAGCACCAGGACAGAACCCAAACAGAAATGGGGAGACCCTAAACCCTTTGCCTAACCCAGAACCTCCAACCTGCTTGCTGTGATATGATCCTGGTGACGCAGCTCAGACTGAGACCAGTCAGGCTTCATACTTTCATGGTGAAGTGAGGACAGATACACCCACACACTAAAGAATGAGACACTTGATCACTTGATCTGATGGAAGTTGAACTAAAACAGAAGCACAAAGTTTTTTTCTGCACAGACAGAAGAGAGCTGCATGCTGATGGAGTTCAGTAAGTGGAGCTCTGACTCGTGTCATTTTATTGTTTGGATTGTAGAAACAGTTATGATTTGCAATATTAGACATAATAATAACTTTTTCCATCATTATTCTTATTTTGATTGAAAATGACTATGCTGTGATTTTGCAGGATCTGATGTGGAGGACAGGACGTCTCTGTCTCACCACATTCATTCATTTTAAAGTTTTCTGACACAAATTTTGCCTTTAACAAATATTTCACCTCCTGCGATTTGAAAATTGCTGAAAGGCATAAAATTTCAATTAATTGTGCAGCCCTAGACTAGTGTGTGAAGTTTTGTCGTAATAAGCTGTGGAAGATGAACAATTTTTGATGAATAATCAGTGTATTGATTTTGGGATCCTTTGTATTTAAGTTGTGAGGAAGGAAGCTGACTGTAAGTGTGAGTGTAAGATCAATGGGGCATTGTGATCAGGAAGGCTAGTGTGCTACACATTGTTAACATCTGAAGGAGGAGTGATTGAATCAGCATTGTTATGGAATCAGCAACTGTTGTTTTTGTATATAAGGCCAGGCACTGTGAGAACCTGGAGAGAACACTGTGCTTGAGTCTTCTCTCCATGCTGCATGAAGTAAAGAGATTTGATTCATCACACCGTCTTGGTAATTCTTCAGAGAACTAGCAAGCCCATGTTTGTGTGGTCACAGTGACCTTTGAACTTTGAGTAAGAAGAGTGGTGTTCAGTGAAGGGTCAATTCATCCTCCAGACTCCACCATAAATGAAAGTTTGCTCTGCAGAAGAACTCTTTTGGACTTCATTTAACACCATAACTCAGAAACAGAAAGGGGAGACATTTGGTTTGATTCTGAATAGTCTGACTGATCTGAGTGTCTCACTTTAAAACTGATTGTAGAGATCCTCTGTGCTGCAGCTGGTTTGATTTTTCTGTTTGACTGACTTCTGACTTCTGTAACACATTGTGAATTTATCAGATAAGATGTAAAATGACAGATAACCTCTTTTGACCGGTTGTTAAAGGGGAACGGGAACTATTGTGCTTTTTCCTCTTTTCTGACCTATAAATGTTGTTACAATGTTGGATACTCGTGTTAAACGATGCCAACGTGTCAAATAATGAGTTCGTGCATTTGGAAGTGAGCCCTGCAGCTGTTTTGGAGGCTCTGAACGCTGTGTTTTACACTCTTTTAAACAGGAGGTCGCATTGACGTGAATGCGTGCCAGACTTACTTATATGGGAATGTTCCGGCATTATGCTCTAAGCCTGCCCTCTCCCCCGCTCTGCTTCAGAAGTTGTATCGCTGTGCGCTGCTCTGCTGTCTACAAGGATTTCACAGTGTTAGCACGTTTGAGCGATGGCTCCCAGAAAATGTTTGTTCTGGTGTGAGGGAAAGTTAACTTTTTTTAGCTTTCAAGCACCAGGCAGAAGTGGATAGAGTTGCTTTTTCCCGGCCAGCGAAAGAAAAATACCTCCGCGTTTGTCTGTCTACGGCATTTCACACGGACTGTTTGTCAACATGGGCCAGTACGAAGCTGGTTTAGCCGAGAACAAAATCCATCCTTATACTGCACAGGTAAACAGGTAATGACAATAACAAGCTGCTCCTACCATTCAGATACGTCATGAAGTAACCTCTGTTCTGGAGAAACTTCAGGCTGTCCAGTCTGTACCTCCAGATCAGATTCAGGATCCAACACATACGGCTGTATTTCAAAACTTGTCATTTTCAAAAGAGTAAAGAGTAGTAAAGTTCACTGTTTACTCCTGCACCGGCTAAATGAGGAGGTGGGGCTCAGCAGCTCTTCGGAAGTCCTCGGGAATGTGACCAATCACAGCAGAGTGGGCTCGGCGGGAGGCGTACATGGAGGAGGGCTGGGGGATGGAGTAAATTACACAGACCGTTTTCGCAGGATGCAGGAAATACAAGGAGGAGTTGCAGAGAGAGGCACAGCGTCCTGAAGATCTCAGTAGACTCAGTACAAAGACCCGAAAATGAGTCTAATAGGTCCTCTTTAAGGATGTTGAAAAGAGGGTAAAGTGAAGGTGAACTAGGATCATTTTTCCTAGTTTTACCTACAGAAATCTGTATTTGACTGATGGATGTTGCAGAGAGAATTAAGCAATTTTTAAATAACTATTATCTGAGCATGAGTTGTTTTTAAATGTGCTTTAAAATACATTTGACTCGACAAAAAAAACTCTACTGTAATTTGCCAAAACTGAACCAAATAGGAAAAATTCAAATGTATTTATGCAGAAATTTAAAAAAACATATTCTAATAATGAAAAAATGTATTTAAATGTAGTTGTAATGTTACTGCAAGAATGTGTACTTGGGTGGTTTTATATCTCAGCAGAATATTTTGTATTTTACTGTAATTTAATGGGTGCAGGTTGTTATTGATTCAACTGTCTGAGCCATTTGTTTTCTTGCAGTTTTCTCTTTAGACTTCTTTGTGTTAAAAGGCAGCTGAGCAGAAGAGAAGCCATTTGAATACGTTTCCTTGTGACGTCATTTAATCTTCACTGCAAAACACAGCAACTCAAGTCAAAACTGAAGTTTGTGCCAAAAAATTCTGGCCTCATGTTGTGGAACGCAGATCTGTGTTTACTGTCAGCTGCTGGTTTAAGAGGAGAATGAGGAAAAGAGAGCGGAGGGAGGAGGGGGCAGAGAAGAGGGGGTGGGGGGTCAAATAGTTACACTTATTAGTCTTCACTGCCCTCTAGTGATGCAGTCAGTAACTACAACAGCACGTCCACCTACAGTTTCCCTCTGGCTGTCTTTTCACTCATCCCGTCAGAATGAAGACATCCTAGGTTCCTTCCTACTCAGTTTTATTTTTCATTGATTTAATTTTTTTAATTTGGGTAAAGACGCATCTCCATACAGATTAAACTCTATTTTTGTTTAGTTTTTATTTGGGAAACAGAGCTCTGCTTAATTTTAAATCTGGGTTTACTCATTTTAATCCTAGTTTTACTAAACTCTGATTTGTGCCAATCTTATATTGCATTCATTTTTTTTGGTTGGTGCAGCCCAGTATCCATTTTTATTTCCATGAAGCAGAACATTAAAATCTTCCCTTTCAGATGAGAAAAGTTTAAGTAGTTTGAGGAGTCATGTTTTCTAACTGTTGGTTGAGTCTGAGCAACAGTCCAACAAAGCAACTTTATTGTGATCATCAATTTATTACCTGCATTTAACCCATCGTATTAGGAGCAGTGAGCAGCTACTTTACACCCAGCTCCAGTTCTCAGCTAGCACATCGGTCAGGGATATTGACTGGAGAATTGAGCTCATATACATGATTTTGATGGTGAGGGAAACAGGAGGATTTTCTAGGTTTCTGTTGCAGTGCTTATTAATGATTGGACTGATGCATTTAGCTGTGCTTTGTCTCCTCTACAGATGAAGGTAGAAAGTCTCTGGGAGCTGATGTGGATGTGAATTAAGCAGCAGCTGCAGAGGTAAAATGATTGATTCTGGATTATTAGATTACTGTAGCTGTCACTGCATGTTCTGACTGGATGTATAAGATGTGGAAAAAAGAGGAAGATCTCAAATGTTGAAGAGCTTTTAAAATGTCAGTTGAATAGATGTAAATGGTGATGTCATCTGTGAAGAAAGGCAATGAAAAAGCAACATGAAGCATATTCCTCTCATCTTCAAACAATCCAAAAGAATAAAGAGCATCGTGGATGTCATGTCTTTGAGTGTCTGTATTAAGATGAATAACCTCTGTGTGTTTGACATGTGACTAATTGAGACAAATGATGAGAAATAACATGTGAGTTCTCGAAGCATGTTCTGTTTGTGTGAAGGTGTGGGCTCTGCTATGAATCAGTGTGAGGACAGAGAGGAGGGAGTCCCTCCCTCTAAAATCAAAATCAATCTGTGTGGGGAACATGACACCAAGACCAAAGTTCAGAGGTGAGATGAAGATCTTTAACTGTGCATCACTCTACTCTGTGTCACAGCGCAGCACTTAAATCACACCACCATCATTATTCTAACTCAAAGCTCTCTGTGTTGTACTGAAGCCCAGAGCAGCAGAACACACCAGACTCCCCTGAACCAGAACCTGGTCCCAGCTGTGTGTCCTTCAAGAGTAACCAGTCGATGATTGGGCCGTTCACTTTTAAAAGAGAAAATTCTTCAAATACTAAGTAAGTCAAAATCACTGTATCATATTCTCACATGTGGAATCTGCCCAGTGCAATAAGAAACAGGAAGTTGGTTTCTGTTCTTTGGAAGAGGCCATCATGTCTGTGAGGGTTGACAACCATATTTCAGCTCATATCTTTGTTTTCTGGAAAAGGACATGGTCAGGACATGGTCTGAGTGTGTTCAGATTCTACCTGTTTATATCTGGTGTTTCTCTCAGGAATAAGCTGGAAAAAACTGGATCCAGCTACATGTCCATGACGGACCAGTCTAGCGAATGTTCTATATCCTTCAAAGATGGACACCACTGTGACGGTAAAAGGTGAGGATTTCAAACTGACAAATAACAACTAAATTCATTTGTTTTTATCAGACTCAGTGGTCAAACAGACCAAAAAGAGACATGTTTAAAAACAGGTGTGGGTGTGTTATTTCAGGTACAGGTGAGACAATGAAAGGCCAGATCCTGACCCATCTTCAGTCATGTCTTCCAATTATCACTAATCACAGACTACTTTTAAATGCATAAAAGAAAAAGTACATACTATTCCTCCCCTCTACCAGTAGCTCCAACCATCCTGCTATTTTAAATGCTCATATAGCTCTAGTTGACTTTTACAAACATCTGGGTATCTGGCTTGACAGCAGGCTTCTTGTACAGAATTATGGAATGTCCATCTCTCTCAAACCCTCATTTACAAAGCTCTACTGTTGAAGCTTCCAGACAACCTCAAATCTTTTCCCTCATTTAAAATACTAACCACAGTATATAATGCAGTGATTACTGAACCTTAGACATGCACACACTAATATTGGCAGTACTGGTTTCAGGTATTTTGCACCTTTCAAATGGAATGAACTGCAAATTGCTCTCAAACATTATCAGATGTTTTTTGTGATCCTTGTAACTGTTTTTTTTTTAAATTAATTTCCTTCTTATTGTGTAGTTGTTTTGTTTTGTTTGCTCATTGTATTCCTGTGACTGTTTTTGTTCTCAGGCCTCTCTTGCAAAAAATATCATAATCTCAATGAGATTGCTTAACAAAAAAGATTACATTAAAAAAATGGTTAAAAATGAAATAACATTCAGACTGGATGAGTTACAGATCCATGAGTTTAAATGCTTATCAGACAACAAAACACTGCACAGAGATTTATTCTATTACTATGAGGAAGGATACAGCAGTACTCAACCTCCTTAGAAACTACCACTAGGATCTGAAAACTCAGTGAATGTTTGGTGCTGCAGTTTATGTGATTATGAAATGCTATCATGGGATAGGGTGTGGAGGTGTAGTTTGAAATATGGTTTTCAGTATGTGGTGAAAGGTGTGCCACAACTCTATTGTCCTGATATCAGTGTGGAGATAATTTCAACCTCTGTGGGATCTGAACAGAAAAGAGACTTGATGAAGATAGACAACCACATGGTCCTTAGAGTGGAAAGAGAAGAACAGGTTGGTATTGTTTGTTTGGTAGTGGTAAGAGAATCCATGTGAATAGAGGGAGAGGTGATGGGGGAGCAGGAATGAGCCCTGTGGAACTCCTTTTACAAAGACAGACTGCAGACCCTGCCATACACAACCCTTTAAGTGTAGGTAGGAGACCCAGCTTGTTTATTGTATAGAATGCAGTGGACTAGAAATATGAGGACAGGTATGCGGGCATGCTAATTCTTTATGATTACTCCACAGGATCAAACAGAGGAACTCAAAGGTTCCCACCAGTGACCAGTCTTCCCAGCATCATGAAACACACCTTGACTCCATATTTATGGTCTGTACATGTACAACAAATATTTTCTACATCTATTCTGCTCACAATAATCTTAATGCTTCACTTTTTTCATGCTGTCCAACATGACTTTGATGTTTGATAGCTTGTGTTTAGTGTGATTGTGTCATTTATATAACCTGTTCCAGATGCTGGAGGAGAACATTGGCACTTTTGTGAAGAAGGAGCTAAAGGAGATCAAGATGATTCTGAGTTCAGATTACCCAGAATGCTTAGAGAGTCTGAGGGAGAATGAACACGTTTTGGATGTTGAGGAAGAAGAACAGAGGAGGAGCAGCCAAGAGGCATTTCTGAAGATCACATTGCACTTCCTGAGGAGAATGAAACAGGAGAGACTGGCGGACTGTCTGCAGAGCAGTAAGATGATTTTTTGAAAGATTTGACATGCTGGATAAATGTGACATTTACCAATGTCTCAAGAGATTAACCAAATCTATTAATGTACTCATTCTTCAAGAAACTCAATGTTGAAATATTTTATGTCTTCATTCAGGATATCCTGTTCCAGTTTATCAGCGTAAACTTAAATCTAACCTAAAGAAGAAGTTCCAGTGTGTGTTTGAGGGGATTGCTAAAGCAGGAAACCCGACTCTTCTGAATCAGATCTACACAGAGCTCTACATCACAGAGGGAGGGACTGCAGACATCAATGATGAACACGAGGTCAGACAGATTGAAACAGCATCCAGGAAACCAGACAGACCAGAAACAACAATCAGACATGAAGACATCTTTAAACCCTCACCTGACAGAGATGAACCAATCAGAACAGTGATGACAAAGGGAGTGGCTGGCATTGGGAAAACAGTCTTAACACAGAAGTTCACTCTGGACTGGGCTGAAGACAAAACCAACCAGGACATACAGTTCATGTTCCCATTCACCTTCAGAGAGCTGAATGTGCTGAAAGAGAAAAAGTTCAGCTTGGTGGAACTTGTTCATTACTTCTTTACTGAAACCAAAGAAGCAGGAATCTGCAGGTTTGAAGAGTTCCAGGTTGTGTTCATCTTTGACGGTCTGGATGAGTGTCGACTTCCTCTGGACTTCCACAACAATGAGATCCTGACTGATGTTACAGAGTCCACCTCAGTGGATGTGCTGCTGACAAACCTCATCAGGGGGAAACTGCTTCCCTCTGCTCACCTCTGGAAAACCACACGACCTGCAGCAGCCAATCAGATCCCTCCTCAGTGTGTTGACATGGTGACAGAAGTCAGAGGGTTCACTGATGATCAGAAGGAGGAGTACTTCAGGAAGAAATTCAGGGACAAGAAGCAGGCCAGAAGAATCATCTCCCACATCAAGAAATCACGAAGCCTCCACATCATGTGTCACATCCCAGTCTTCTGCTGGATCACTGCTACAGTTCTGGAGGATGTATTGAAGACCAGAGAGGGAGGGGAGCTGCCCAAGACCCTGACTGAGATGTACATCCACTTCCTGGTGGTTCAGTCCAAACTGAAGAACATTAAGTATGATGAAGGAGCTGAGACAGATCCACACTGGAGTCCAGAGAGCAGGAAGATGACTGAGTCTCTGGGAAAACTGGCTTTTGAGCAGCTGCAGAAAGGAAACCTGATCTTCTATGAATCAGACCTGACAGAGTGTGGCATCGATATCAGAGCAGCCTCAGTGTACTCAGGAGTGTTCACACAGATCTTTAAAGAGGAGAGAGGACTGTACCAGGACAAGGTGTTCTGCTTCGTCCATCTGAGTGTTCAGGAGTTTCTGGCTGCTCTTCATGTCCATCTGACATTCATCAACTCTGGAGTTAATCTGCTGTCAGAAGAACAAACAACCTCCCAGAAGTCTGAAACAAGACAAGTAGACACAAGTAAACACAAATCTGCTAAGACACACTTCTACCAGAGTGCTGTGGACAAGGCCTTACAGAGTCCAAATGGACACCTGGACTTGTTCCTCCGCTTCCTCCTGGGGCTTTCACTGCAGACCAATCAGACTCTCCTACGAGGTCTGCTGACACAGACAGGAAGAAGCTCACAGACCAACCAGGAAACAGTCCAGTACATCAAGAAGAAGATCAATGAGCATCTGTCTCCAGAGAGAAGCATCAATCTGTTCCACTGTCTGAATGAAATTAAAGATCATTCTCTGGTGGAAGAGATCCAACAGTACCTGAGTTCAGGAAGTCTCTCCACAGATAAACTGTCTCCTGCTCAGTGGTCAGCTCTGGTCTTCATCCTACTGTCATCAGAAAAAGATCTGGGTGTGTTTGACCTGAAGAAATACTCTGCTTCAGAGGAGGCTCTTCTGAGGCTGCTGCCAGTGATCAAAACTTCTAAAAAAGCTCTGTAAGTAAAGAGATCATTCTGTTTATTTGTCACATTTTAAACAGCAATATTTACAGCAAGATGGAAGAAACTTCTACTTATATTTTCCTTTCTACTGTATTGTCAGACTGAATGACTGTAATCTCTCAGAGAGAAGCTGTGAGGCTCTTTCCACGGTTCTCAGCTCCCCCTCTTCTAGTCTGAGAGAGATGGACCTGAGTGACAATAATCTGCAGGATTCAGGACTGAAGTTTTTGTCTGCTGGACTGGAGAGTCAACATTGTACACTGGAATCTCTGAGGTCAGGATTCATCAACCTGTTCAAGTGATCACCATTTCCCTTTACACACATCCCTCACCTGAGTGAGCTCTTTAGTTTGTTTCTAGACTCTTATGAAGTACTTTCCACAAACAACATCCTGCTGCTGTTGTAATTATACACAGTCATCACAAAGAAATCTGCATTAAAATTATATTTTTTAAAAATCTTAAACGCATAAGTCAACGAAACACACTGATGTCAACAAACAGCAGCACTTTGTAGTCACAGACATAAAAGCAATGTAAAAGTATAAAAAAATGTACATGTACATTAAAGACAAACCATTAGGTTTCATAAAATGCTCAACTTAAATAAGAACTTTTTCAGTGTATGCTCCCAATGAGCAAGTTTGATTGAAATGAATGGGGGTCCATCTTGGAACACAGTATCCCAGTCTCATGAATAAATTCATGGACCTGGAAGGTAAAGATTATCTAACATGTTTGCTGTTTTGTGTTTTTCCAGGCTCTCAGGCTGTCTGATCACAGAGGAAGGCTGTGCTTTTCTGGCCTCAGCTTTGAGCTCAAACCCCTCCCACCTGAGAGAACTGGACCTGAGCTACAATCATCCAGGAGACTCAGGGGTAAAACTGTTTGCTGGACTGGAAGATCCACGCTGGAGACTGGACACTTTCAGGTATGAACAGGCCCTTTTTGCAGCCATAGATAATCAGTCTTTTAGGGGAGGAAGCGCTAAAAACGTTTTCTCTGTCACACTGACAGCCTGGCTCATATTACCCTGAAACACAAACCTGACTCCTGTAAGTAGAACTGATAAACACTGACTCATGAAACTGAAACTGTCACATATCACATGATCAGTACAGACAGAAGTAGTCAGAGAACAGAAGCCAGGGAGCCAAATCAAGAAGAAAAGTGATTAAATTGCTGTTTTTCTGGAGTATTTTCTAATTTCTTCATTGCAAAATAGGACAGTGGTGCATCCTGACATGTTGCCATTTATCATGGTGTGTCAACATCATCAAACTGCAGGTTTGTAGGATGTTTTGATGTCAGTCACATGCCACCAGTTGCCCTTTAGTCCAGAAACTATTATGAAAAGCACCCTGGGTTTCAAGATGGCAGATGCTTTTAGACATTTAAAACTTTAAACCCCACAACTCACTTTTTACCTTTGGCAACATCAGATATTGCAAGTGACCAACGTAAGACTTAAAAATTAAATGACTTCTAAACCCATTAAGATGACAACTTGGAAAGACTCTCTGCCCAAGGACGATACAGTCACCAGCAAATTTAGTATGGCAGCATTAGCCAGCTTCCAAGAGACAGGGCAGCTCTCTCAGAAGAATTCAAGAAGGTCATCTTCTCTCTTGAGTCTGAAATCGACCTGGTTCAGGCAACTGTGTTCAGTTATAGGCAACAAATTACTACCCTGGAATCTAATGCAAACTCTGTGAATGAGCATCCTCTGTCTGTGGAAGCCATGTGTGCAGAGCTAGCTGCCAGCAATGCTAACTTGAAGGCCAAAGATGCAGACCTTGAGGCCTGAAGCTGCTGCAATAACAACTGCATCACCCAGAGGCAACTGAAGGCTCACAGCCTACCAGCTTCTTCTCCAACCTGCTGTCCTGACTTCTCGATGAACAAATCCTGCCAAATGGGAGTTTTAGTTGGATTTTCATGATGTCCTTTATCAGTGTCTCTGGGTTATCAGATGACTGTTGGATGCGGGTTCAAATGTTGGATATAGTTTCTTTCATTATTTTGTTTTCTTTTATGCCAGTGTTTTGGCCATCCATCCATCCATCCATCCATCCATCCATTTTCTCTGCTTATCTTGGTTCAAGTCGCTGTGGCAACAGTCTCAGCAGGGTACTCCAAATGTACCTTTGCCCAGCAATGCTTTCCAGCTCCGTCTCTGGATGTCTGAGCTCCTGACCCTAATTCTAAGGCTGAGCCCAGCAACCCTAAGGAGGAAATTAATTTCGCCCACTTGTAGCCATGACCTCATTCTTTTGGTTACTACCCAAAACTCACGAACATAGGTGAGGATTAGAATGTAGATAGACAGCTAAATTGAAAGCTTTTCCTTCCAGCTCAGCTCCCTCTTCACCACAGTGGTCTTGTACAACGGCCATATTACCGGTGACGATGCACCAATTCACCTGTCAAGCTCATGCTCCATTTCATCATAATTTTTGTACAAGACCCTGACATCCTATTCTTGGGGCAGCAACTCTCTCCTAACCTGAAGGGAGAAATCCACCATTTTCTGACACAGAATCACAGCCTCATATTTGTAGGTGTTGACTCTCATCCTGGCCACCTAACACTCAACTGCAAACCACCCCAGTGCATGCTAAAGGTCATGGCCCGATGACACCAACAGAACCACATCACCTGTAAAAACCAAAATGCAAATCAGGGGTTTCCAAACCAGACACTCTCCTCACCCAGCCTGCACCCTGACATCCTATCCAAGAATGTGACAATCAAACCTGGAGAAAAAAGGCAACTAACACCTGCTGCAGACATGTTTGACTGTGTTTTGAGAAAATGGACATAGCTTTCACTTTGGTTCTCATTGCAACAACCCCTGTCCCCCATCCTCCCACAGTCTTCTAATTCTTCCAGTATATGAAAATTGCATTCTAACTGTTGTCTATGGACTGAGATGTGGATTATCTCCAGCTTGTTCTCACTGAACCCCAAAGACATCAGCTGATGTGGTTTTAAGCATTTGATTTACTGACTAATTTTGAAATTGCATCTTAAATTTATGATGATTGTTAATGTAATATTGATAATAATATATCATGAAAATAATGAGGCCAATAAGAAGAAGCTCTGCTACATATGAAGAGGTAAGTACATAGTAGATGATAATATACTTCTTGTGTATGAGAGTGATGTAATGTCTGTGTTTGCTTGCTGAAAGAGGACGCACTGCTCTGACCCCCCTCCTTCTTTCAGGGTGGAGCCTGCTGGAGTTCGATGGTTGAGACCAGGTCTGAGGAAGTGTAAGTCTGTTTTTAATTTGATTCATGAAAACAAAGTAGCACAGATTTAACCATCTTCAAATCTCTGATGTCATCATCAAACCATCAATCAATGAAAAGATAATGGATTAATAACTGCAGCTGTATTGTGTCTTGTTCTCTCCATCAGATTCCTGTGAACTCACAATCGACACAAACACAGTAAACGGAAACATGAAACTGTCTGACAACAAGAGGACGGTGACATATGTGGAGGAGAATCAGTCATATCCTGATCATCCAGACAGGTTTGACTACTGGCATCAGCTGCTGTGTACAAATGGTCTGACTGGTCGCTGTTACTGGGAGGTCGAGTGGAGAGGAGACGTTTCTGTATCACTGACTTCCAGAGCAATCAGAAGGAGAGGAAACAGTTATGAATGTTTGTTTGGAGGAAGTGATAAGTCCTGGAGTCTGAGCTGTGCTGATGATGGTTACTATGTCTGGCACAATAACAAAGGCACATCCATCAGCATCTCCTCCCACACTACCTCTGGTAGAGTAGGAGTGTATGTGGACTGTCCTGCTGGCTCTCTGTCCTTCTACAGAGTTTCTTCTGACAAACTGATCCACCTCCACACCTTCAACACCACATTCACTGAACCTCTTTATCCTGGGTTTAGGTTCTGGTCTGACAAGCCTAGTTCCTCAGTCTTTCTGTGTCCTCTGTAGGAGGGAGAGTCATCTTCTGTGGACCAGATAGTTCAGTCTGTACAGGATCACACACAGCTGATGGTAGTTGGTAGCAACCTGATGTGTTTACTGTAATAGAGGAAGGGAGAGAAAAGCGATGGATGTGGGGATGAACTGTGAAGGTAATGTGCGGCCTGCAGATCCATCAGTGTGTAAATTCTTGTATAAAGTTTGATCTTCCTCTATATCACTGTGAAAAATGAACAACAGGATCAAATGTGGCTGATTGTTTCTCTGAATCCACAGTTAGGGGGAAAGTGTTTTTATGACTAAAATCTTAAGATGTGAAAAAAGATTCAACTTTGAGTCTGAAACTGAACTTCGTTGTCTTTTAACATTTGTGTCTGAAAAAAACAGGTACAAAAGTTAAAAAAAATATAAACAATATAATAATAACAACTAAGAGTCTGTTCGATTTGAACCGTGTAAATTTATCCTCTTTAGTTATCATATAACTAATTTACAAACTTTGATTGGGGATGTTGAATTCAAACAAAATCGAAGCTTGGGGATGATTCTAGACATGGTGCCAAATACAGAGTATTTTGGGGGTCCTGAGACCTCTTGACTGCCACATTGACACTCTCAATGTGTCAGGAGTCTCCCTGAAAGTCTCAACAACAAAATTTGTGGTGGGGTCTGGATAAATATTTTTTTTTAAAAGCATTTTAAAAGCATTTTTAAAATGTCTCTTAAAACTGTGCTATGCCCAGTATTCATTTCTCTAATTGCAAAGCATTTATTGACAAATGTGAATATAGAACAATATTATTGTAGTGTTTTCTCATATAGCCAATTGAATTCCTGTTTTTTTTTGTTTTGTTTTTTTGTTAAGGCCTTCTTCCATGGGTGATGTTACTGCAAACGGTCCACAGTCCAAATGTTGTGTAGTTAGGAAACTTAGTGGTACCCCATACACACTGAAAAGTGTATTTTGTTTCAAGTCTTATATACTACATATCGCAGGTAGGTAGAGATCCCATGATTGCCACTCCTTTTCAGGAACACCCTACTCGCATCCACCTGGAACCTGCCCAATACAACCAGAGTCTTATCTGCCTGCCTGAATTAACACTATGTT
>JAJHUR010127875.1:0-12902 GCA_027495735.1 Lutjanus campechanus
TAGGTAGTGTATTATCAAGGTATCAATTATTTTAGGCAGAAAGTATAATTTCAGCACTATCAATAATGAACAATATTGACTGAACAAGCCACACTTGATCTTTGTTAGACTGACTGAACAGCCTCAAAGAAATTATATTTTACAATTCTTCATATTTTATTAGGCCTATAACGAAATTCGTTAATTCGGTGCTTTTAAAGTCATGATATTAAGCTGACACGGATCACTTACTTTGTTTGCGGTTAGACGTTACAGCGTCTCCATCAAGGCTGCATATGGTGCGTGTCGCTGTGTTAGATGCAGTCGGCTTAATAAAGTCAGTGATCACAAATTAGAATTATATATATTACAAACAACCTTTCATTCATCTATGTTTGGATTGGATTCTTTGGGAGATTTTAGTGTCTGAAATGCATTTAGCGCGTTTCATTACCGCCAGCTGATGGAGGTAAATCCGTCCGTATGCTGCATCTCTGACAATATTTAACACAGAGGTAATTTGGAAAAGTATGAATCTAGTGCATTAAGTAGTGTGAAATATAACACTACACGTTGTTTTCAATAAAAAACATTTGCACAAAGCAAGCCTATCCACTTTTCCATGTTGATAAGAGTTTTAAAATGATAATTCAAGGGACATTTATAAGAGATAAAAATGTGCGATTAATGTACGATTAATCACGAGTTGACTATGACATTCATGAGATTAATCGCGATTAAATATTTTAATCGATTGACAGCACTAACTGAAGCAGAATGTATTTGTGTTGTGAAGTGCCTGAAAAATGTGTCCTTTAAATAGCAGGAAAATACTGTGGCATCGACTTTAGACCAGATTTTCTTCGTCAGTCGCGCAATTGCTTTCTGTTCCCCCAAGATAGCAATATACCAGATTTGCATGTGACCACACCTCATTTTAAGACCAACACACCTGTGGCTACACAGATGGCCACAAGTACATCTGCTGCTTACACAACCTGGTCAAGGAAATGTCAACTGCATCAGTCAGAAAATATCATTGACAGCTGCTCTGCACTGTGCGACGCTTTGCGCCGGGTGGAAGATAGAACCCTCAATGTCAGTCAGGACGTTTTAACAGTAGTACAGTAGATCAAATCAGTCCTCACATTTATTCTTGCATCCTGGAACAACTTCCTCACAGAGAAAAGCAAGAAAAAAACTCACAAGAATCATCAAGAATGCAACCAAAATCAGTGGCACTACTCAAAACCAACTCTCAGACCATTACAGTCGCTCAGTAAAAAGAAAGACAGACTCCATCACGAAGGACCCTTCACACCTCCTTCACTGCTTCTTTCAGCTACTCCCATCAAGCAGCTGCTTCAGATGACCTCTAACCAAAAAGACAACAACTCTTTCATTCACTTTACTATATCCATTTTAAATGAGGCCAAAGAGACCGACAGCTTTGCACACCTGCTCTTATTTATTTATGGATTTATCTGTTTTCAGGCTATTTCAATTTTATGTGAGATTTTCCACAGTCATAAACATTCATAAAGACTCCTTCATGACATGGTTATGACAGTGTAGTGAAAGCCTTATGCACAGCCCTTTATATAAAATGTTACCTAAGTTTTTTTTCAAATGTTGAATCTTGAAATGAAGCTCTCAGTGGGCACAGAGCTGAGCTTTCTGAATCCTGAAACATTCATGCAGATTGTTGTGTCGGGTTGGACTCCCAGGATTTCCCCAAAAAGAGGACACTGGATTGAACTCTGGGTGCATTTTAGCTGTATCTTAACTTGTTTAATTATTTAGAGGGAAATAAATATAAACTGAACAGGGAAACTACACTTCCTGTTTAAATTCAGCACAGTCTAGCCACAGCTGTTTACAATTGTATGTGATACTGTGTGGGACATACTGTATCACCATTTCAATTTGTACACAAGATGTAAGATACAACTAATCTGATACATGTATCAGCTGCTGAGAAGAACATTACTGTAGAAGGACTCAGCAAACGTCAAAGTACATTTTTGAGTGTACATGTGGATATTTGATTTCCTCTCCATCCATCTTGTCTGTTTCCTCGTCTCTCCATCTAAACCACTTCCACTCAGCAGCAGTATGCATCGATTTCTCTGCAACATCTGAGCCCGATGCCTCTGTGAGTTCAGGTCAGGCCCCTACACGGAAACAGCTCATTTTCAGTCCGATCTCATTCTGATTGTTGCCAGTCATGCCATGTGCAGATGGTCTGAGCCTGGCATTGCCGGAGAGAACAGGGGTTTCCCAAAAAACAACATCAAAACAAGAGAATTAATCGTGATGATAAATCGTCTCTCCCCTCCGGCTGTAAGCTGTCTGGTCGTCTGGCCCTGTCCTCTTCGCCTGCAGCCTCACGCCAGTCTAACAGCGGTAAAGCTCTGGATTAGAGTGAACTATGCTAACTTAAACCACTGTGCAGACATGAGTGATGGCATGACAAATTTGATTAAACGACGGCCTTAAAAAATCAGCCTTGCTTTCTTGATTTTCATCCTCCAAACTCCTGCCACTGCCTCCTCCACTGCTCCAGTTTCTCAGCCTGACCCCTCACTCTCACTGGGTGCCCCTCTGTCTCCCCCCCTGCCATCCCTCCCTCCATCTATCCCTCTGTCTCTCTCAGACATGGGCAGGGTAGGATATCCCGACAAAGCCAGGCTGTACAAACACAGCTCTACGACAGGAAGAACTCCCAGACCTGAGAGAGGAATTTCCCCTCAGAGCTCACACACTAATGCATACATACTTACACGCACACAGCCAGACATGCTGCTGGTGTACACGCACACACACACACACAGAGGCATCCAATATTACCCAGGTCGCAATCATTATTTTTCCATATACAATGCTTTCATTCAGCCCTGAAAATATTAGTCTACACACTACAATGGAGAGTGCAGCAGACAAAATGTGTCATTTATTATTTTAGACAACAGGATTTGGTGCTTTAATCATTTAACAATAGCTAACATCTATGGAGGCCTGAAAACGGACAAAAACACTTTGTTTTATGGGTCTGTAGCTTCCTAATAATTAACTGAGTTTCACACTTGTTTTGAATGCTCCAAAAATCTTAAATAACTGATTTTCTTCCTACTTGGAGGCAGCAGAAACAAGTTGTGAGCACAGTATTGACATATCATCACCTTTTAGGTTGAAATGTTGAATTTGTTAGCAAACGTTTGTTTATTTTTTACGTACTGCGCAGCATTGCAGAGCAACATTATTACTCATTTGGATTCATGTTTCTAACCACCTGCTGTAAGTAAGTCACCAGGTGGTCTTTTGGCTCTGTTTTTAGTCTCTACAAATTCCTGAGGCTAATATTTGTCTCTTGATCACCCGACTTTCAATGTACAATTTTTTGTCATGTATTCATGAAGTCGTTTTGCACACCACTGACTGATCAGTGATAGGGAAGCATCAGTGTGCAGCATGTCACTGTTGTAGCTGCTGGAGGTGGCTAGTTACTTTATGACTACTTTTTGCAAAGTTCTTTCTATCTTTGTTCTTTTCTGGCTGCTGTTCCGGTGCTCTTCCATCTCTCCTTCTGCGTCTCCTCTCCCAAATCACGTATGCTCTCATTGGCTGCAGCTGTTGCTTGACTCCCCAACCCATCCTCAACATGACCAAATATTAAACCTATTTGATATATTTTGGGCATCTGCAAGGCACTGAAAAGATCTTGGCAAGCTCTCAGATTGCATCTTTGAACAGTTTGCAGTCGTCGCTCTCTGGAGCATGCCGATTTACCTCTGACCTCAGGGTTTTTGGTAGCAATCTCCAAAAGCTGTCAGTGAGTATGAAATCAGGGCTAACATACTTATTTTTCAACTCGGCATAAATGCTCCACTACGTTCACCAGCTTGTTGCTAACTGTATCTTTCTGCTGTTTGGTGTTGGGCAGGTATTGTAGAGCGTGGTTTTTGAGCATTTGTGATGGAAACAGCTGCCTGCTGTGGCCAAAAACAAGACTATGAGAGCGGTGAACCAAATTATGTTGTGGCCGGACAGCTGAACAATGAGTTAAACTCACTATAAAGTCACTATAAAGCTCCATTAAGCCGAGGGGAGCTGTATATTCAGATGATGACTCCCTGCAGTTCATAAAGCAACATCTTTCTCAGTCACCTTGTTTTCTCATTGTCATTTGATGCATTCTGATTATAAAAATGTATATTATTTCCATTGTACATAAAAAGTAATAGACTATTATTGGAATATGCTGAATTCAATGCTTGCCTGCAGACTAATTTCAAATTTTTGCATCTTCGTCTGACCTGCAGCGCATGTAATTAACTGGAATTAATTAACTGAGCTGCACTAAACAAACACTGTCTCTCCTCTCCATATAATTAGTGGGGGTTTTTTTCTTGGAAATCATTAAAAAATTATGAGAAAAATTACAGCTCTGTAAAGTGTTACCACCAAATAAACAATTATCTAAAAAGTCAATGCAACTGTATACATCAAAATATAATACTATTAGTTACAAGTGATATAATTAGGATAGAGTGTGAACAGAAATATAAAGATTCTTCCAATCAATTCATAGAACAAATTCAATTCTAATTAATTTTGTCTAATTTTACTGATTTTATCAGTGGATTGGTGGTGCCTTTCTACTTATCTTTCAGTGTCTGTTTTCCTTTCTTTTCTCTCTTTCTTTTCTTTTTTGGGTCTTTCATCATTTGCATTTGTCTATTCCCTGTTTTCACAGGTATACTTCTTACACTACCTAACAATTGTCCTAATGCATATATCATAATGACATCAGTGGGTCTCTGCATTTTTCTCTGCAGAAAGATGTACTGTTAATGGTGGGAGATGCTGTTTTGAATTAAAAGTTTAATTCATTTCACAAGACAAACTATACAAAGCTCTTTTGTCCATCTGGTTCAAGGTTGAACAAAAATAAAATCTTTATATTTGTTTGAACACAATATTTTAATTATTTAACAAACAGGATCATTTATATCATCTATTTTTGACTCATCTAATAATCCTTTATTGCCTTTTGCTGGTATGGGGCGCCATAATTTTAGTCAAACAGTAGAAATGCTAATCCACAGTAAAATCAAATGTTCCCACACTGTGTGACTCACAGGCATGAACACATAAACCTCCAGTAAAGCTTGCATACAGTAATTAAACAAATGCACTTAAGCCTTTATGCACATATAAAACATCAGTGCACTCAGACAGAAAAATAAAAATCTTGTATGCATGCGCGCACACACCCTCAGATACAAGCGGGAAACTAATTGACAATTAAACATTCGCTGTGTAGAAGATGATGGAGAAAATTTATTTCACAGCAAATGTTTCACACAACTTTTATATTCATAATCTGCTGCAGCTGAACACTTGTTGTTTTCAGCCACCTGCCAACTCTCACCCTTTAACATCAGAGAGCTCAAGTAATTACAGACTCACGTACACAAAACACAAAAGACAACTCGCACAAACATGCAAACGGTTGTCATGACAGCAGCTGTGCCTGAGCCGGATTGGATGGCTGACACCTCACCTGCACTACAAATTAGTAGTGGAGGTAACCACAGTAACAATGCCATTGTTATTCCTCTGGCAAAGCTTACATTTTCGTAAGTACATACAGTAAAAATGGAAGTATGTTGTCTGCTTCATGTTCTTTGGAATAAAAAGAATACTGCAAAAGGTCAAAAACTGGAGGTATAATAGATTTCAGATTGATTTCCGCTCTACTGAAGAATAAGCCAAAATGTTATCTGGCCAGTGAGGCTCCCCACAGACCCACAATCTGAGCATCCTTGTCTCAAACATGATTATTGTGTTATTGATTGATTCTTGGCCGACAATAACAAAGACAAAAATCAATCCCTTTGAATCAAGGAGTTCACAGTGCACTAGAGAGCAGGAGACATGACGTGAGGGTGGCTAATTTGTGAATTTCTAAAGTCTCTGCGGATATTATCCAATACCAGCCATCTCCCTGCCCTCAGGTGGAAAACACACACACACACACACACACACACTCCTGCACACACAGCATGAGATGTTGAATCAGACCCCCGGTGTGCAGCCGTCCACCCCACCCTGCTCCCATGACCCAGTCTCTATAATTAAATGTCTCTGTTCACGCATTCTCGCCGTCTCTTTTGTTTTTCTTTCATTCTGGACGTAATTAGCATCAGACTTTATCTTTTCCTCTCCGACCTCACTCACTTTCCACAGACCCACCAGCACTGCTGCTACCACCTTGTCATCGCCCCATCTGCCTTTAAACTCTCTCTCCTGAGTGGTGTAAGAGGTACTCATATTCTTTACTTAAAATCTTCCATTTGCATTCAAAATCCAACATAAGTAAAAGTACAGAGGTATTATCAGAAAAATGTACTCATAGTATCTCATGTAAAAGTACTCATGCAGAAAATCGCCCCTGTGATTGATATATTGTTATAAATCAGTTATCATTAGGTTTTTAAAACTGATGGTTCAATGTGTAAGCAACATTTTACTGTTGCAGATTGAGCTAGTTCTAACTACTTTATACATAGTCAGGTAGTTTTAATGCAGTGGTTCCCAACTTCAAAGTGAGGCTCAAAGACAGAAAAGA
This sequence comes from Lutjanus campechanus, assembly GCA_027495735.1. Classification (NCBI taxonomy): domain Eukaryota; kingdom Metazoa; phylum Chordata; class Actinopteri; order Lutjaniformes; family Lutjanidae; genus Lutjanus; species Lutjanus campechanus. The sequence continues at coordinate 6,614 of JAJHUR010127875.1, forward strand.
AGAAAAAACTATGGGAGGGTTGAATGAATGTGTATTGCTTGAATCCTTTTTTAATCAGTTGCTTCCCTAGTTATTGTGAATGATTGATGATAATTGTGGGGTGGTGTGGCATGAATCTTTTTCAGGTCTGAAGGGAGGCATGCCTGAAAAAGTTTGGTAACCACTAGAAAAAGGTGAATGATGCTTCTGTAATTCCTGCTCTGTGCCCCATAAACCTGCGCTCTCACTATGTAAGTTACGGCATCACACCACCAACTATGTCAGTGACTTTGGTGAAACTGGATCATATTTTATGGAAAAAAGAAGTTTTCTATTTTTCCATTGATGTCCTCCAGTGGCTCTGCCCAAATTTAACATAATGTTGCATTAACTATGTGGCTATTATAACCATGAGAATGAAAATCCTGTAACTTTGCCAAAGTAGGTAAACCATAATCTTCCCCTAAACCCCAAGTTGTTCTCGTGCCTAAACCTCACCAAACATTAACCACAGCATTGTCACATCATAAAACTGATTTATTCAGTGATTTGCAGCAGTTGTGAAAGGCACAAATAAGTTATGTCTAGCCATTACTGATTTCAGATCATAAAATGCTTCTGTGTTGCTCCAGAGGGCACAAACAAATTAAAACTACTGGAGGACTTGTTGTCTCTGAAATTTAAAGAAAAACTGCAAACAGCTCATAACCATGTAAAGTGTGACAAGGGACCCCAATTAGACATGACTTTTTTTCTAAGAAGATCATGTTTTATTGTATATTATAAGATTATCATATGTTATTCAATGTAAAATCTTAATCTGTAAAGTAACTAGTAACTGCAGCTGTCAGATAGGTGTGCTGGAGTGAAAAGTACAATATGGAGTAGACGTATATCTTAGAATATAATGGAACTACACAGGAAAAGTATCTCAAAACCATCCTTAAGTACACTACTTATACACCACTGTTGTCTGTCCCTCTTTGCTCCCTCTCTGTCTGTCTGACAGCCACATTCCTGAAGGGTTAATTGAATCAAACTAAACTCTGTGGCGACTTCAAACGCTGGAACAACAGAGGCCTCCTGACATGACGTGTCCTTGTCCTCCATGTCGCCCTGCCCCATCTCCATCCTGTCCTCCTCCTCCTTCACCTCCTGCTGCTTATGATTCTCTCAACAGACTGAGTAAGCTGCCATGACACACACATACACACACCTCCCAGTGTGCATCTACACCCCCACCCAAAGCACCTGTGCTCCACACTGAGATCATCCACTAACCACCCTTCACCCTCCCTCTGCTCCCTCCCAGCTCTCACTTCCTTCTTCTTTACTCCGTCTCCCCTCTGCAGCGCTTAGATCAACTTTACCCTTTTGCTCATTAATCTCGACTCTTTCTACCACCTCCACCCCTGCCTCACATGAGCCATCGCAACCCAGACCGACTGCCCTCACCCCCTCCAACCCCCCTCCTCTGCCTCCTCGTCTCTGACTTCCGCAGGAAATTACCTTATCTAGCCACTGAATGCTTCACAACCACTGCTGTGCTTTCAGATAGACACATTATGAGTGAGAAAATAGCACAAGTCTGGGAGGGGTATGTGTGTGTGTAAGTGCTTTCAGAAGTCTAGTAGTGATAAACAAATTACCCAACAAAAAAAAAGAAAAATTAGGAAATTGACCAGTATGTCACGGCAGGAATCTGCGATTAAAAGAACGTGAGACATAAATTTCCTCTGACCTTATCAGAGCTGCCCACGCATCTGAACATTAAAGTCTTAAATTGGCATGGGAGAAAGATAGTGGGGAAAATACAGAAGAACAACCAGTGGGGAAGCTTCTTTGAAAGCTTTGCTCTGCAAGCTACAAATTACTTCACACTGGAAGAAGCTCAATCACAGCAAAGCTCCGGCAGGAAGAAATATAGTTTGGTTGACTGAAGCTGTTTACAAAAAGTAGTAAAAACTAATTTGTAAAAACAAATGTGATCCAATTGACAATGCACATGTGATATGCAATAACAACAAAATCTAACACAAAAAAGTCATATGTCATGCAGCAAAAAAATGAGTTTTAATGCAAAAGGTTCCCACTTGTTCAAAGGTCATACATAAACCAAAAACAAAAAGGGAAAAGTCGAAGGAATGTCAGCTTTGGTTTCGTATACAATCTCCACAAGTTAGCAGAGAAATGGTAAAAGTAAAGGAGAAATCTGTAATATGTTTACTTTAATAAATAATGAAATGACAATGATATGTCAACAGAAATTAAGGAAACATCTTAAGTTGAAATACTCGCTTCACTGATATCAATGCCACAGTCACAGTGTCCCTCTTTGAAATTTATATTGCGGTCTGTAACTTGTGATATTCTTTACCTGTTTCGCGTTAATTAGATTTCAAATTAATGTTGAATGTTCGGCTGTTATGAGTCATAACAACCTCTTAATAATCTTTTAGAAGGCGTAAATGTTTATAACAACAGAATGTAAAAGCTGCACACTCATAAACTGACTCGTGAAATCTTTATAGTTGTAATAAATGAAGTAGTAGTTAGAAGTAGGTTGTGTGCTGTTTTGGCAACTTATTGCGTTACTGCATGAAGTTTTGTGACATCACAATTTCCTGCATATCTCCACCCATCTTCAACCTGGGCAGAGCTCTAATCAGCTAGTAAGTGAAAACATCTGTGTGGATGTGCAGGACCTTTAACGGGAATTCAGTCAGTTGACCTTTTTTCACAGCAGCTGTTTGAATATGAGCTAGTTGAGTAAACACATGAGATAATTCAGGTTCTGTTGCCTTCAGGAAAAACTTAGCCAGGGTGCTACTGTTGGCTCAATTGAAAATCTCTGCTACACTAAATGGAACCGGACTTTGATTATTATAATCGGCAGCACCTGTGTTCACTCTACTATTTCATATCAGTATGGCTACCGTGAAAAAAAGGTCGACTAATAGGCTGCTGGAGATCTTGTTACTCTGTCTCTGAGGTAGGAAGGTAAAAGTTATTAATTTCCTAGGCCCTGTTTTTTTTATGTCCACCCTCAGACTGTTATGGGTTTTTTGGGTGTCGCAGTATAAAATCTTAAAGCTGACTTGACTTCTTGGGACCTTTGTGTGCACTTTCAGTAGACTGGCAACTCTGGAGACTTTGCCTGGTTACATTTACTGTGAACAGAAAAGTCACCTTTGATCTTTCATGTGAAGTCATATAAAGAAAATTTGCCATTAAATGACCTTCATGTGAATCCCAGTTCATTACTATCACCTGGCAGGTAATTTGTCATCACAGACATCCCACGTTATAGATATTTATGTGACATACATGTATGTGATTTTAATAACTGAATGGCTCATTTTGCATGTGACGATGAAAGAATGTTTAGAAGTTGTGTGACAATTTCACTGAAAATCAACTCATCACTTCTGATCAGCGAGCCGTGTGCAAGTGGTTATTGAGCAAACTAGACAATTGTATCGACTCTTTTGGACACATGAGCCAAGACGTGTGCTTGAATGAACGAGAAATTTCACTCTGTTGTGAACAATAAACTAATTGTTCTGAGAATTGAACTTACTGTTCATTTAGAACTGAGCTAGAGCGAGTGAGAAAAACTGTAAAAGCGAAGCTGACCAACTATAAAATCATAAAGTATTTGCAGAGACTCTGGTGGACTTCTTGGACCTTTGTGTGCTCTTGCCATAAATGTGCATCTCTGCAGAGTTTGCTCGAGGGAAAAATCCAAAATAGCATTGTGACATTAGAACGGCAAGAACAGAGGAATCCCTAAAGCGCAAAAGAAGACACAAAAAATCAAAAGAAAAAAAAATTAAAACTTGGCAAGAAGAAAAGTTCATTTTAGTATAAACAACCATGTCACTAACCAGAACGATGAGTACTTGCGTTGCCTTATGCTGACAACATAGATTGAACATCAAACTCTCGCACTGTTACATCAAGTACTGCATGTATATATAATATTACTGTAATATTTATACTTTACCCAGTAACACGTAGTGTAAGGGATTGCAAGTTCCAAAACAAAAATAATTATATTACAGTTAGTTATCCAAGTAACTCTGAGTTACTGAGTTACTTTTTGAGGTCACTGATCTTATGATTTATGTGCAGGTCATCTCAGGTCATGTCGGATGCTCGCCAAAAAGCTAATAGAAGGGTGGAGTACGTCATTATTTTGAGTTCAAGAGAGGATATGCGGTAATGGAATCTAATTTGAAGGCCAAACTCAGAGAGGTCGACTACTGCCAGATGTCGGCTGTGGTGGAAACAGTACTGAACATCTGTAAGTACAAGTACTGCGACTTTACTAAAATATTACTCAAGTATTCGTGTCAAAAACTACTTAAAAACTTTTTAACATGCATGTTTTTATTTCATTTTTTTCTAATTTTCTTTTTTTTCTGATTTGTTTTGTGATTTTTTCATTTTAATTTTAATTTTCCTTAGTCAACAAATGGCTTCACCACACAAAACAATGTCAAATGAGGTGCAATTACTGCCATTTCTAGACTATTGATTAAATATCCATGAATACATTTTAATTGGTTAAATTCTCAATAGCGATTAACTGATTAATGATTAACCATTAACATCCTTTCTCCAACCAGCGCTGCTCCAGTCTTTAGTTTTTCGTCCATATTTCATCGTTTTCATTGGCCTCTTTGTGATCAGATCACCTTACTTAAAAAATGCAGATGAAGGTTTGGATATTAATTCAAATTGTACTCGGTACTCAATTATCATTTTAAAAGTAACTAAGTGGATTACATAGTGTACTTCAGTACAAGTAAAAGTGCAGACTTGAAAATCTACTCATGAAAGTACAAGTACCCAAAAAAGTATTTAATTCCAGGAATTTGAGTATTTATAATTAGTTACTTTTCCACTTCTGACATCTGGACACAACAAAAGCTTTCTGGGTGTTAACTTTGGAGGTCAACTTTGGAGCACAACAAGTTTGCCAACAAGGTACAAAAGTAATATAGTATTTTCTAATTACCTTTGATACAGAGTAATAAGCCAAGTAATTTTATGACTTTTCAAAGGAAAAATAAGTAAATAGACTGAGTAACTTGTCCAATGCTTATCACTATTGCTTAATCTATTTCTCAATTAAGAATTTAATTGTTTTTATTTCTGACATGTCAGATAATAGTGAAAATACATATCACAGTTTCCCACAGATGAAAGTGATGTTTAATTTTGTTCGACCATCAGTCTAAAAATGATTTAAAACAGATAAACACAGCAAATCTTCACACTTGAGAAGCAGGAAACATAATTTAATGTCTGGGGTTCTTATTTTAATAGTGATTTAAATGGTTAATCAATTATCAAAATAGCTGCCAGCTATTTTTCTCCCAATAAAAACGATTTGCACATTAGATGGATGGATGGATGGATGGATGGATGGTAGATAGATAGATAGATAGATAGATAGATAGATAGATAGATAGATAGATAGATAGATAGATTACCATAAAGAGGATTAAATAGCTTCTCAGTGATCTGATCTGACAGGTGGAGTAAAGTGGGAGTCGTAACCAGTAAACCCATCAGACAGACGGGATGCACTATACTGTAAGTGAGGATGTTGTGTGTCTCATTGGAATGACAAACCAGAGGTGGGGAGAGGCATCATGGGACAGGGAAAGTCAGATTGTGTTTCACAATGTGTTTCACAATGTGACGGCTCTAAATGTTTGTGGTCGCTCCTGTGAAGCTTCGGCAGAGAGGGGAGGAGGATTTATGACAGCTCCAGCGTAACTCTGCCGGCTCTGTGTGATCCACAGGGACGTGATGTGGCTGAACATCACTGGAGGGCAGTGACATGGAGAACAAAAGGGTGTGTGCGGGAGAGAGATGTCAGGATACGACAAGAAGAAGCAACAGATCGATGGCGAAGAAAGTCAACTATTAGCTGTGATTATACCTGTGTGTAACGATTGCATACCTGCGATCTGCATTCAATGACGCACAATGACATTCAGAGACTGTAATTTCACCGTCATCATGTAAATGCCTCTTTTCTCTTCTAATAAAAAAGACTCCTACTCTCAATCCAATTTGCACACAAATGAAATCATTAAAACACGCTTCCCCTGAGACGTTTACCCCCGAGTTATTAACTTATCTCTAAAAAACACAGGCTCCAGATCCTGATGGAATTAACCTTCTTTGTGTTTGTGTGTGTTTTTGGGTGTGTCTACAGGGAGAAAAGGTTATAAGGAGAAAAGCATGTGTGTGTGTATGTCGGTGTACAAGCCTCCAGCAGGTTTATGAGTAC
>JAJHUR010127879.1:794-19707 GCA_027495735.1 Lutjanus campechanus
TTTTTAAAAAATACACGAAAGAAGACAAACTTCCGGTTGTGACTTCCGGCATGGATTGGATATATGGCGGCGCCCTTGTCCGCCATCTTGACTGCAGTTGGGTACTCTTGGGGCGCCTTTCTTCAACACGTAATCTCAAACTGATGTATTCTAGAGTATAAAAATTACAGAGTGAGTCAGTAAAACTTAATTTTAACTACTCTGACAGTGAGCGCCGTGACTTCAGCGCCGACTGACATAACTGCCCAGCGGTGTGTTACACTGGAAACGGTCCCGCTAAAGAATCAGTTCCAGTCAGAACTGGTTCAACTCTACAGTGAATGTTCCATAATATTTACAGCACAATTAAACCAAAGTAACAAATCTGCCACCACTAAAGAGAGTATTATTAATGATGATATTAAAATTTATGAAAACAGCTGTTTAAAAAAAAAAAAGGCACAATGTAATTTACTTAAGTTAATGCAAACATCAACATCGATACTAACCTTTATTAATATTAAATTAAAATAGCTAATTTCATACAATGATAATAGAAAAATAAATGAATTAAATAGAACGTTTTTTAAGTTAATTAACTTATTTTGTATTTACAAATTATTTTATTTATTTGTTTTCCTTCCAAAGGGCTGAACAGTGGTGGAATGTAAATACTTTTACTAGGGTTTACTCAGCAGACTTGATAAATGTACCAAAAATTACTAGAACAAACTCCCATCACATATAAGACAAGCAGCACAAAACTTATTTTGATGGTATTGCTTTTAATTTAATTTAATCTTTTAATTATTGTTTTATGTTTTTTATATATTAAATTGTTTATACTATACCTTTTGGATTTTATTATGTTAACTTGTGTCTGATTAGGGGTGCCCTGGGGTGGCCCCTGGCGTGCCTGGGTGCATCACTGAAGATAGTTAGGTAAAACAAGGCAATAACCCCAACAGGCAGAGAGGGAACTGGGTTAGTTCTAGCAGCCATTGTGGATTGTACTCACTTTTGTGAGCTGTTTATTGTGTAGCTCTGCTTAAGTTTTGCAGTCTGCACATTGTGTGGTACTTTAGAGGGTCTTTTATACTGAGTGTACTTTAGTGTGACAGTTTTTTTTTATGTTTGTGCTTTGTTGGCTGTAATTTGTTTGTGGCTTATAGTCACTATTCATATAGCGTTTGGAAGCCCCTTTGTCAGGGTAGAGTCTCAATGGAGACATTTGTGGTTTGGTGGCATTCAAAGTTGATAGGAGATGCCATTTTATGGTTAGCAGGTCAGAGTTTCATGTCAGTGTATGCTACTATTTGGCTGCTCATTGAGAAGCAGTAGTAGTATCCATTTTTGTGTGCTATCATGGCATTTGAGCTGGACAAATTTGTTAAAGACCCTGATGCTCAGCAACTCTTACGTTGCACAGAACACTATGATATTGGTGTGCGAGGCAATTTAAGAAAAGAGGAGTTGCGTACAAAATTACTGATGGTCTGACTGAGCAGGGTATTTTGTGGGAAGAACGTGAGTTGCCCGATCAGCAGACATTTGCATCCGCTGAGGGAGAACAGAAAGAGGATGAGTTGCAGCAGAGTGAGCATGAAGCTACTGAGGACAAAACTTTAAGGGTGAGGGAGCCAGAGTTAAAGCTGCAGTTGCAGAGGCTAGAACTAGAGACGGAGGCAAAGGAAAGGCAGCAGCTAAGGCAGCATGAGCTGGAATGTGAAAAACTTAAACTTGCACATGAGCGAGAGGTCAAGGAGATAGTTAAAAGCTTAAGCAGGAAGTAAAGCTACTGATTATCCTGATAAACCAGTTTCCTCTCACAGTTCCGAATTTGATATGGGCAAAAATATAAATTTCATCCCTCCCTTCAATGAGAAAGATGTTGGGAAGTATTTTTCACATTTTGAGCAAATGGCAACCGCTTTGGAGTGGCCAAAGCACAACTGGACATTGCTGTTGCAGTGTGCCCTTGTTAGTAAAGCTCAGGAAGTGTACTCTTCATTAACTTTGGATAAGAGTACGGACTATGATACTATTAAAGCTGCTATACTGTGTGCCTATGAACTTGTATCAGAGGCTTATAGACAATGTTTTTGTAGCTACTCTAAAGGTAAAAAAACAAACCTGTGGAATTTGCCAGGGAAAAAGAAATGTTTGACCGTTGGTGCACCTCACAAAAAGTGGAGACATACGAGCAGTTGCAGCAATTGATTCTTCTGGAAAAACTAAAAAAAAATGTGTTCCAGAGGTGGTTTCCACTTATGTAAGTGAGCAGAGAGCAAAAGTTGTAGAGGACGCTGCTGTATTGGCTGACGAGTATGTTTTAGTCCATAAAGCTACGTTTAGTGACAAGTTCATACAAGACTCATACAGTCGCACAGCATTCTTGTTTTCCCAGTAAGGTTTCCAGTTGTAGTTTCACTCCCTATGCTTCTGTTAACAAAATTTCCAGCTCTAAGAATGAAGTGTGATTTGGTCACAGGGTTTGTGTCAGTGGGTTTGCGTTTGGGTTGAGTTTATTAGTTATTGAAAATGGACTCAGACTCAATGTACGCGCTGCCAGAGGCAAAATAAATATACTTTTTTATTGAAATGAAGAGATTCTCCTCACTTCCAGCAATGCATCATGCAAAACATGCAGACAAATCACAAAAAAATATAAGCAAGAAAGAAAAAAAAATAAACAAGTGCACATGATCATTAGTAAACCTGTGAGTTTCGATGACACTGAAGACATTCAGATTTGCAGTTTGACACATCAGATGTTGGACAAAAATGCTTTACACTCTTTCATTTATACATTCAGTGGGTTGTGAGATAACCTTTCACATTTCACCACAAATATAATCCATTTTCTCTGTAGCAAAAGACAGTGAAAGTGTTGCTACAATGTGCAGAATATCTGAAGCCAATCTTGTCTTTTATCCCGCAAGTCATTTACAGTAAAAGGAAGAGAAACACCCCCTCAGAAAACACCATATTATATAGTTTGCAAAAAGCAGCAACCTCTCCAAAAGCTGAAAGAGACACCCTGACACAAATATGTGCTGTCATCACATGACACTATGTGGATCTGCCTCTCTGACAATAAATGAGAAAGTGATGACAAGTATTGTCAGAGTACATAGAGCCAATTTCCAGAGGTGTACGATCACAACATCTCTGCTAAGGTTTGAATCATTTGCTGTTATTTCTGTGAATACACATAAGTGTGTATTTGTTGGTTATCACATATTGAGTCTTGATTCTCTGATAGATTTTGGAGAGGAATTCTTAAAGCTTATAAAGGTATACTGGTCAGATTTTCCATTTGATGAACCTTGCTTAGTAAGCTTAGTTTTCTGTTGTCATTCAAAGGTTTTTCATTGGCCTGTGGTGGTCTTAGGACATTCAGCCACTTGGCAACCGCACTTGTCAACTGAGATGTAGGAGTGCTTTTTCTTGCTGCCATCGGAGCACTTCATCTCTACCTCCTTCTTACTGGTGGACATTTCTTGACAGCAAGAGCATGAATGCATCATACTGTTGCTCTCCGCAGAGTACCTGTAAATACAGTATCAGACAGTGTCAGCAAACATTTATCTTAAAAAATACTCTTCACATGAAAACTGATTAGGTGGTTTCAGCATTATTAAGTTAATAGTTTGTACTGTATGTCCCTCAGATACTAACATTGATGAGGACGCTCCACAGGATCCCTCACAGGCTGTGATCTCCACTGGCACAACGGACTTGCAGTTCTTTGTCTGCAGATAGGTGGTGTTCTTCTTCATTTTACAGTTGTGGAGAGGAGTACCTGTGAACGACACATGAGCATCTTTGTCATTTTGCTGCCAAAATGACAACATGTTACTACTTCAGTGGCAAAATAAAATAAAGCATCCAATATGTGAAGTTTTACCCTTCAAACTGTTACAAAATTATTCTGGTCAGGCTGTGTTATTGTGTTTTACATCACCAGGAGGCAGTTTTGTAATTTTTAACATGGTGACTGGCTCAATAGGAGCACCACTGTGATGAGAAGACTTGTTATATATAAGTAAATAAATAAATATTATATATCAATAATGGTGAACAGACATTCAAGTGTACAACTATTATGAAATACACAAGTTGTCTTAGTAATTAAGTTAAAATAATAATATTGTTTCAGTTTGTATAGCCTGCAAACAAGATTTCAAATTCAAAATGTATATTATCTTAAAATCGAAATAACAGCATTTTGTTTGGTTGCTACTGATATCTAATGGCTACACATCTTCAGTGTGCAGGTAACAAAACTGGGATGCATTCTGGGACATGTAGTTTATAGACAACGTATATTCATCGTAAGTTGCAGGTCACATAAAATAAGGTGCTGAGCCAGATTTGGTTCCTGAGCTTTGGATTTTTTTAGACTTTAGAGTTTAGAGAATATTATCAATCCAAGGTGAAATTGACAGAAGGGCTGGACTGAGAGAAAAAGGCACAATTACAAATCTGTCCACTGCTTTAACACCAAGGACAGCAGCTTATATTCATCAATACACAGTTTCCATCATTTAAATTAAGATTATTAATGTTACTTTCAAAGTTGTGAATGAGAATTATGAAGGTCTATATGCATGTGTAATTGCATTTTCAAAAGATATGGTGCAATATTGTGTAATTTGAATTTTTATTATCCATTCATACTTACAAGTTTTGCAGCAACCGTTCATGTCAGTTTGTTCAGTTCCCTGTAATACAGACAATACTGATTATAACATACACAGATAAACCACACTGACACATGTAAAAATCCTCTTCACTATGTATTTGTGCATTTCAGCACATTTTGGTGTATTTACGTCCTTGATGCTTCTTTAAACATAGTCATTAACATACAGTATCTGACAAATGTGAAATTGTTTGAGATATGAGATGATGAGATAAGTCAGCATCAGTTCAGAGTTACTAACAAAAACATGTTGCTGCCAGAAATAAGAATATTTGCTCCTGTCAGGACTGGATTATACTCACAGGAACGCAGTTCTTGGGATCAAATTCAGGACACGTTGTTTGGTTTTTAGAGGTTATAAACTCATCCTTCACCTTCTGGCAATCATACTTGGTGCAGTTGTCATTTGGTGGTGACCAAGACTGAGAGGGCTGTCAGAAGAGTTAAGGAGGTCAGTTAGTGAACATAAACCATTATGACTTCAGGTTACAGGGCACTTATTCTGAAGGTGTCTTCATTAGACTGTACTTACTTGAATGACTACTGGAGAAGTGAATCCTGGGAAGTCAAAAACACAGCTTGTCTTTTTGCATCTTCCACAACATTGTCCAGGTACGTCTTCATACACATAGCCCTAAAAAATGCACAAGTCAATATAGTTTGCAACTTTAATCAATTAGATTTATACATAAAATCTGTAAATACGTTCACCCTTTAAGTATTTCAGTGCTTCATGGTGGGCCGCGGGCCAAAAGGAAACGACTTTTGCATTGTTTTGTATTGTTATGATGCACATGTTCGGATCTCAGGTCCAGTTAATTGACTGACTTCCTGTGTAAAGTGTCACTCTGCCTGCCATACTCAGATTATAAGTGAAGCACAAAAAATAATAGAATTAACAGCTATTTATATTTATCTTTTTTCTATCAAAACATTTGCATGACTAGATATAACATGGTTAAGTAGACTAATCTGTTTTATATCTTTGTTTTAATTTTTTTATTTTTAAAGCAATAATCATTATTCAATACCTGCATTTAAGACCCAAAATTTGTATCAGCAACAATCACACAGATCAGCAATACACTTCTTGTAGATCTGTAAAGTATTTGAAGTTTGAAGTATTTGAGTAATCCTAGATTTAGTGTGTGGTTTCATATTAAACATTATGGTACACTCTTTACTAGCTCAAATAATTAAAAACTTCAATAGTCTTAATTTGTATGCAAAGTACCTCTGTACAAATCACTGAACATGCCATCACTTTACAGTCAATGGTGTTCAACTTGCTGTCGGGGTCCTGTTCTTCAGTGCAGATGCATGTTTCACATGGGCTTTTGGAGAAATCCTTCCCAGGCTGTAAACAATAAAACACAAAGTTTGAACTGGTTTCATATAAAAGCCAGTGAAACAAATGTCACTCTGGCCTGACAACAGAGTACAAATAAAAATGATGAACTTATTTAACTTAAATATTATTCTTCAGATTGTATCTACATCATACTAAAGAGTGCAGAGTTTTAGTAACAAGTGTACTCTTAACATAGCATATTCAAAATATTCAATATATTACTTCTTACCTTGTACTCAGTATCATTGAAGACACAGACACCTTTGGGTACTGGATAAAAAAATGTCAATAAATATGACCACATTAAAGGCTTATGCTTAGTTTAGTTTTCAGTCTTTCACACAATAAAAATAAAAGTAAACATATATGTACGGCTTACCACAGCGGTGAGTATCGCAGCAAATGTCATTTGATAAATGGGTCTCCAACTGAAATCCCAGTTTGCACTTTGGTGCTGGTGAACAGCGGCTCCTATCACATTCTGTTTGTTAAAGGTAGGACATTTCCAGGGTTGGTGAGTGTAACATAAAAACACCAAAAATGGTGAAAAACACTAACTGAAATTATTATATAGAAATATATTGGTCTCTTATATATGAAAAAGTCTTTATTTGTAGAATAAGCAACACAAACATTTTTTTTTTTTTTTTTTTACTGATATGCACTGATGGAGACTGATCCATTCTACAAGTGATTGTCTCATCCATTTCAGTTGAAATCAGATCAGTCAGTCAGACAAACTAAAGTAACAAGCCTGTTTTGAAAATGTAAGGAGTAGAAAGGACAGATATTTTTGTTAAAATGTAGGGAGTAAAAGTAAAATGTTAGAAAAATAAATATTCAAGTAAAGTACAGATACTTAAAAAATCCACTTGAGTAGAATAACTAGGTATTTGAACTTAGCTATTTCACACCTCTGGTTGTAACTAATGTGTCAGTACTTGAAACATTAAATGTGCTGAAATTACACCTCTGTGTAGACCATATTTCATCTATCAATTAAATATGACTTGTGAGAAAAACCTTCACACTAACCAATACCTTCTCTTGTTTTAAGTGGGAAAGGAGGGGGGAAAAAAAGGTCTTAGACGTTCAGACCAAATATCAACTAGTTTTCAACCAGAACTCAACATTGCAGTCCCGTTTGGTATTCATTAGGAATGATTAAAGTGGTGGTAATCCCTCCAACTTTCTACAGTTGAAGTAGTATGTGTGTCTCTAAGCATGTGTCTATTAAACACATTTCCCTTGCATATCTGAAATTGTGGTAAATACTAGAATTTATTACTGCACTTCTGTAAAGCCTTGGAACTTGTGAGAGACAGATGAGATTAAAAGAATGGCCCAAATGAGCAACAAAGAGTCAAGACACCCTTACCTTTAGTCTGTTTTATGTGTCAAGCCCCAACAATTCTGCTCTTTAGTTCCCATAATGCAACTCAATAATTAGACCCACCTGATGAACACCTGCGTCTTTTAATGTCTGCATTTGTGATGTTTCTTTCCATAAGGCTTTCTACTAAAATGTAAGTATTGAAGCCCAAAGTGAAATACCATCAGGCTACATGGAGTTGTTAATGTTACGTTTTTGTTTTTAAACTGTTTTAGAAAGGTGTTGATTCAGCTGTATGTGAAACAGAAGACTGAAAACCTTCCACAATTTAGGCTGCTCACAAGGGCTTTATTTCTCAATTGCGGCACATAAGTAGCTACTGCATTTGTGTTGCATTAATCAATAGTACTTGGATGATCAAAAGTAATTACTATAATCTCTCACATGATAGTCATAACCCTTTAATGTTCAATATTAGACTTAGCTGATAATAAAACGGACTGAGGCATTACAGCATGGTAAAATTATGTCCCTACACAGAGAAGTGAAAAAAAGAGATTTACTGTAAAATAATGAAGACTTTTACCATTTCAGCAAATTTAAACATTTAAACACACTCAGAGCAAATCACAGGTAGTGATATTAACCCTGGCAATAATGTATTGGAGAAGTTATGAATAGTTAAACTGAGTTGTACACTTAATGAGTAATCTGTGGTGGTACAACTCATGAAAAGTGCAATGTCACATTTTAACTGCAGGGGGCGTGGACAGGCTTTCTAACAGTATGATTAGTGTGGAGGCTGCAGTTTATGGTGCAGCTGAACCGTATTTCTATTATTTTGTCCATCACATTTATTACACTAGGGGTAGGCTGACACAGTTTTCAATAAACATTATAACCTTCATGAAGGTAAGATTTGTTGCAGGGCAGACTGCATTCATTTTAGCCAGGTGTGCCGAATAAACTGGCTTCCCTTGCTTTAGAAAGTTATTATTCAAAAGAATAAAGAAGATATACAACTGTTTTCACAAGATGATTAGTACTCTTGATGATGAGTAAACTGATCTGTTGTGTAAAATTGTGAAAAAGAGATTTGTGTCTGTTAAAACTTATGTCAGCAGATCTAAGTGTGGTACTTTGAATCACTCACCACATGTCGGTCTCTCACAGCATTCCACTGTGCGGTTTACCAACACCTCACCTTCCTTGGTGCAGGTTATTGGTACTGGAGTGGGACATGTGACAGGCTTACACTCCACATCCAGACTGTCCTTATCACAGACACACTGTTCACAGCCACTCTGCCAAGGCTCACCAATCTGTTTGAGGGATGGAACAGTGTTAAAGTAGTACCAGCAATTAATACACTGTGAATAATGAGAGTTAGCCATTATGGCATTTACCGGCACAGGTTGCCCGTTAGGTCCAGTGCAACCTTAAACAAAAAAAACAATCAGTTTGCTTGTGCATTTACTCATTCACAAAATTTAGATTTTTCTCCACAACACAAAATTCTCTTACAGGCGGAGACGCAGATGTCAGATTTTGAGCTGAACAAAGTCATCCCTTCTGGACAGAAACATCCCTCCATGAATTTATCCCAGTCTTTCTTCTGGTTGGCTTTTTCCCCCTGGCATGGCTGTATATACTTCTCATTGTATCTATATATGAAGACAATTGATAGTGGAAAAAGTCACATAATCATTTCATAAATCAGACATGTCGTTACATAGCAATATTGTGTTGATTTAAAAAAAAAATGCTATGCTACTGGCAGGGCTCTAGATAACAAGGCTGGTCTGTTGGTCCACCCCACTAGTCCAGGATGAAATATCTTAACGACGATTTGCTTGATTATCATGAAATTTTGTACATAAATTCATGATCCCCAGAGAATGAATCCTGATGCACCATCATGAGGTTGACATTTTGCAGTTCTAGATGAAATGTCTCAAAAACTATCAGATGGATCAAAATAGCTTATGATAGAAATTTGTGCCCCCTCAGTATAAACTGTATTGACTTTTCATCTGGTGCTATCAAGACGAAATTTGCATTTGTACAATACTAGTACCAAGGTACCAAAATACTTGCAAAACTAATTACATTCCGACCAGCCCCTGATGTACTTTGTATTTAGCGCTGATAAGCAAACGTCAACATGTTGACGCCCAAAACTAAGATGTGATTGTGGTAAATATTACCGCTTAACATGTGAGCATGTTAGCAGGTGTGGTTGACATCACATGTGGTTGAGCCTAAATACAGCCTTTCAGAGCCGCTAGCATGGTTTGTTAAATTACAAGCTGCTGACATTGTGTCATTTATGATATTGCTATACACACAACTTAGCGATACCTTGCATTGCAGGTTGGTACAACAGTTGGCCCACAAGGCTTGTAGACTTGTTTTCCTGGACATTTAAATTCTATAAGAAGAGAAAGTTGATTTAAAAATCAAAATGATGAGAAAAGGTATTGTGAAAATAACACTGTTTGCTTTCTACTTAAATAAAATCCTTTTACCACACTGTCCATTTGTAGAATTTCTCCAGTCTACACAGACAGATTCTCCAGCACAGAGCACTGCATAGGTTTCCATACTAGAACAGCCGATGGTGGAATTATTCATGTGGCAAACATCAAATTTACAGGCCTCATAAAAGGGTTGCGGTGAGATTACATCATGGCATTTCTCGAACACCCTAAATGCACAAATTAGAGGAAAGTAGCCCGTTAGTCCAAGTGATAGCCTACTCCAGGATTAATTGGCAAATACTTGTGTTTGTTCAGTAAATTCTTACTTGCTCTTCAAAATTTCACAAATGGCAGGTTTGCAGGGTGGTCCTGTTGTTGGTGTGACTGATGGAGGAGGAGGAGGAGGAGAAGGCGGCATCTCACAATATGGCTTTTTCTTATCTGGTACATGCCAGTGATGTCCCATCTCAGAGCACAAGGGATGAATCTGGCCATTTGGTAATCTGCAGTCATTTTTCTTGTTATTGTCACAGACACCTTGTGGAAGTAAAGATTAACATGACAGATATTACAACCAACATTACCACATCTGGTACATCCATTGGCACTTTCAAATAAAATCTAGCACTGTCTATACAGTTTCATCTGTGAATGTTACATGCAGCCTTATATGTTCATGTATTCAACATGTTTATTCCAACAGTAAATTGATTATCATCTTACCACACTGTCCCTCTGTGTTGTTGTGGAAAAGCTTCAATGGTAGTTCAACGCTGAATAAAAGCCCTTTGAAAGTCACAACTGCTTCTATTGCTGGGATTCTCAAAAGCACCTCAATTCCTGTGCTTGTTATGATGAAGTCATCATTAGAGTAGGTCGGGAATACCCGCTTGCCATTGACGTACACCTAAACAATCGCAGCATTGTTCAGGTGAAACATTTTTTATTATCATTATCATTGCATATCATTTATATATTATCATGTATATATTAGCAAATAAAATAAGACAGTTAGTTGTGGGAAACTTTACCAGGTTCATGGTCTTTGGGGTTCTCTGCAATTCAAGAATAACTTCATAGTTTTTATAATACACCCTCAAGGATTTTGCACAGGTCACAGTTCCAGAGGCATCACAGTTTTCATTGTCGATAAGAACCGTAAAATTGTGTCGAGGGATGATCTCTTTGACAAGGACATATGTGCAGTTTTTCTGGAAGCTGTAATACTGGCCATCAAATGTCACATAATGAGGATCTCCCCAGCCAGTGCAGAGACCTGCAGATATTAAGGTTACATTGAGTGTTACATAAAAGAAAAACTGCATATATTGTAGTCAGCCTATATGTGGAGTTGTTTTAAGATGTTGCTTGAATGTGAAATTTCAAAATGCTCTCATTTTTTCTAACTTACATTTGCATTCGTAGTGGAAACAACAGCCTGCTTCATCATAAACCTGAACTGGTTCATACCCATTTTCACACACAGGCTTGGTCACTGTTTTACATGGCACATGTTTTGTTATTACTTGTCCATCAACACATTTTTCTGTGGTGCAGTTGTCTGGACTCCAGGAGTCGCCATGCTGTAAAGGTCAAAATAGTACTTTTAGCAGTCTACTGCCAGAAAAATAGCAAACATACACAGCATATATAATGTAGTACATCTATGATTTCTGTAATCCAGAAAACATGAAAGGAATTTAAATAGATATACATACATAGATATAATGCTAAGATGAAATGCAGTATTAGCAGAATGAAATGCTTCAATAATTGTTATGTTTTTTTTATTTGTAGATTTTTTTAATGACATATGATTTTATTTATGAACTTATGAACTTAAATCTATTTGTTTACGTATCAATATATATATTATATCATGAAGTTTGGTTATAAACCACCATGACATCACCCACTGGTTTGTGCAATACTGCTCTGATGTGAGTTTGGCATTAAGGGGGTCACCGTCTTGGTTTTTTGCAGCCAGGGAGCACTGACAAAAACAGTTGGTGTGATGTGCTGCGACTTCGGCAGTGGCTGGTTTTAGCTCATCCGTTCAGCAGGAAATAATGGCAGCCTGTCCAAACCCCCAGGAAGTGTGCAGGGCTTTGAAAGTAATTTGACATAGTGGCCTAAACTGTTTAATGACAACATCACATGTTGCACAGTGGCCCAAATAGACTTTTTCCTACAAGCTCACATTGAGAAAGAAATGGCTGCAAAATGGTGGCTAAATTTATTTGTACATCACTACCCCGCCGTTTGAATATCAGGATTTCATGCATTCAGTCCAACAACATTTAATAAATATAAAAGAGCTACACGATTAAATAATTTTATCCCAAATGCAATATTTTGCAACTATTGGGAGAAGAATTCTGACGATATGAGATATTTCCATTTGATCCCACTTTTACATGGAAGTACAAATTTGCAGAAATCAACAAACAAGCAGGCGATGTAATATGGAGATACTGCAGTTATTTCAAATTAATTAGTAACACATCAGATTTGACAATTAATCATAATCTCAGATATCTGTGTAAAATATCCACCTGTGCATATTTGAGCACATGTTCAATTGAATTGTAAATTAGCATGATTAATGCCCCAATAACACCATGTTCCTTGCCTCTTTGTCAGAAAGTGTTCACGCATGAAAGTGGCATCAAAGAGTAAAGAAATAATTTTATGTGTTCAGAGATTTAAGTGCTGCTTTTGGAGATCCATAGAGGAAATCATTCATTCTTTTTAACAGTCAGCAGTGGAATTAAGGGACAACAACAACAACAAAAAAAAGTGATGTACGTATGTATTAATGATGATATTGTTAGGCTATACGAATAAATTGAATTGAAGAGAAAGGTTTCTTCCCTTCATCCAAGAGACTTAAAGACCTTGTGTCAGGCTTTCACAGAATAGAGACCCCAGAAATGAAGCCAGTGAAAATAAAACTTAAGTAGCTTATTTTAGAGATCCAGTGTGTAAGATTTATAGGGATTTGCAGGCAGAATATGGCAGAAAAGGAATATAAAATTCTTTTTAAATTCAAAGTATGGCACTGTCATGTTTCTAGAGCAGTCCAGAATGGAAAAACCAAACACTGGCTTTAGATATGCCTTTCAGGTTTTTCTTTTGTTATACAGCTCTCCTACACAATGGAAAGCGTTTATTGTATATAGTATAATGAAAAATCAAAATAAAATCTTATAATAAAAAAAAAAGGAAAGGGAGGGCTGTTTGTGATCTGCAAGCTTGTAACTAGGTGCCACTAAATCCTACACACGAGTACTTGAAAATTATCTGTGCCTTTTAAGTACTTGTTTATATAACTACATCCAAATACCTTTCTTGGTGGCTTGAGATATGAACAGTCTTTGGGTGGCTTCACTGTGGAAACTGTAATGGTACTGGCTGCTGTTGAGCCAATTTGTGTTGTAGTGCTATAGCTTGTGGTGGTGGTGGTGGTGGTAGGAGTTGGTGGAGTAGTAGAGTGACATGGTCTAGCAAGCTTCTCAACACTGCATGTCAAATTGCAATATGCAGTAAAACACCAGCCTTCTCCATCAGTCTTATTGTACATGATGCTACCTATAAAAATAAAACCAAGGGAGTTAATTCAAAATGATTAGTGACGAGCAGAAGATGAGACAAAAGGGTCAGGGTTTTTGATTAGACTTAAATTTACACTACAGTAAGGAGGAAGCGTTTAAATGCACTCCAACCAACCCACAAGGAACTGCAGGCCTGTATAGTGCTCTCAAGGGCAGGGCAGTCTCTCAAAGGAAATATTCACAAAACAGGTCTAAACATACTGGAGCACAACTGACCAAGGTGACCAAGTTTTATTGAATTAATTCAGATGCCCACTTTGTCACCTTAGGCCAGAGATATACTTGCTTTTCAACCACGTTTGCATTTGTGTATGTAAGCATTTCTGAGGACGTGCACAACCTTCGCTCCAAATGGACGCAGCATGCAAGAGGCAGCCGTGATATGTATGGATGCCCAGGGATGGATGTATGTATGGATGCGTATGTGAATGCGTAGTTAAAAGCAAATAAATCTCCAGTTGTAGTCAGTTGGGCTCCAGTTATTTCCCAAATGTTTCCTGTGATAAGAGGTCCTGGATAAAAATAGGTCAAATTTCCACTTTTTTTGGCTATATGTGTCAGCATGGATGTGGTTGTTTCCAAATTTGCCAATTGTGGTTATTTATTCCTTCACTGTGCAAGCAACATGAATACAGGTAGGAGTCACTCTTACATGGACAAAACATCTTTTCTGAACAGAATAAAGCCAATTCTTTTGCTGCAATGCATGAACTACTAATATGAACATAATTTTACCACATTTTGGCAAAGTTTATCCAAGATACAGAGGGAATGCAGGCCAACTTCTGCTAATAGATGCCAAAGCAAACTGAATTTGACCTCAGACCATAAACCGCGTACAGTTTAGGTGGCCTGCGGGTAGGTCTGAACAATTTATCAAAATTTTATCGAAAATGCAATATGGATTACTGTAATTCCCAAATTACCGGACTCACAAAATTTGATAACAGTTAAATGTCTGCCAAAATACCGTTTGAAATTAAATATTGTCGTGCTGCAGACATGTCCTGGCCGACACATTATACTCTAGAGACTGAAAAAAGCCTCTTTGTTTGGCAACAGAAAAATCCAAATATCACATCAAGATAAGTTTAATATATTTTCATATAAAATGAAAATAATGATGGAGAAAATTATCAGCCCTACCTGCTAGTTGACCAGTTTACATTGTAAGGAAAGATATCACTATGACCAAAACATAATAAGATGAGCAATAACTGAAGACAATACTCCATTTCTTACCAGGGGAGAAAATGTGATCCATGTACTTGCAAAAACATAACGTTGTTCTGCCTGGAGTTGAAGATGGAAGACTTGAAGGAGTTTCAGAAGGTGTCGATCCTGTGGTCACTCCTGGTGCAGTAGGCTTTTCTGTTGCTGTTGTGGTTGTGGCAGCTTTGGTGATGGGCTTCTCTGTGGCTGTTGTAGTGGGTTTTTCTGTGGTTGTGGCAGCAGTTGTGCTGGGTGTTGCTGGGGGTATTGTTGTGGATTTTTCTGTGATTGTGGTTGTTGTTGTGGGTTTTTCAGTGACTGAGGTTGTTGTGGGTTTTGCTGTGGTTGTTGCTGAGCTTGTAGTGAAACTTTCTGGGGCTGGGGGTGTTGAGTGTGTAGTTGTTGAAAGCTTACAAATGTTAATGCAACATTTTACTCTTATTTCATAGTCATAACAAAGAGGAGGTACACCTTGGTCTTTGTTCTGACACTTCAGTCCAACAGCTGGATCACATGTTACTTTTTGACCTAGTTCATTCAAAGGAACACTTTTCTGTTGTGTTGCTCTACATTCTATTTCCAAAGAGTTTGTGCAAACACTCAAATCTGGATCAGTAATTCTTTCAATGAGTTCATATTCTCCGCCCTCTGGGGTCTGGTCAGGGTACGAATTGCTGGTCCAATCTGACCACTTACAAACAAAGCAGTCAACAGCAGTAGTGCTAGGCTTTGCTGTGGGTATTGTCGTGGATTTTTCTGTGATTGTGGTTGTTGTTGTTGTGGGTTTCTCTGTGACTGTGGTTGTGTGTTTTTCAGTAACTGTGGTTGTCGTGGGTTTTTCAGTAACTGTGGTTGTTGTGGGGTTTTCAGTGACTGAGGTTGTTGTGGCTTTTGAGGTGGTTGGTGTGACAGCAGTGGGCTTTTCTGTAACTGTTGTTGATTTGGAGGTTGTTGTGGTGATGGGTTTTTCTGTTGTTCCTGTGGACCTGGGCTTTTCTGTGGATATTGTGGTTTCTTCTGTGACTGTGGTTGTTGTGGGTTTTTCGGTGACTGTTGTCGTGGATTTTTCAGTGACTGAGGTTGTTGTGGGTTTTGCTGTGGTTGTTGCTGAGCTTGTAGTGGAACTTTCTGGGGCTGGTGGTGTTGAGGGTATAGTTGTGGTTGAAGACTTACAAATGTTAATGCAACATTTTACTCGTATTTCATAGTCATAACAAAGAGGAGGTACACCTTGGTCTTTGTTCTGACACTTCAGTCCAACAGCTGGATCACATGTTACTTTTTGACCTAGTTCATTCAAGGGAACATCTTTGAGCTGTTTTGCTCTACATTCTATTTCCAAAGAGTTTGTGCAAACACTCAAATCTGGATCAGTAATTTTTTCAATGGGTTCATATTCTCCGCCCTTTGGGGTCTGGTCAGGGTACGAATTGCTGGTCCAATCTGACCACTTACAAACAAAGCAGTCAGCAGGTGTTGTGGTGGGTTTTTCTGTTGTTGTGGCAGCAGTAGTGCTGGGCGTTGTTGTGGGTACTGTCGTGGACTTTTCTGTGACTGTCGTTGTTGTTGTTGTTGTGGGTTTCTCTGTGACTGTGGTTGTTGTGGGTTTTTCAGTAACTGTGGTTGTCGTGGGTTTCTCTGTGACTGTGGTTGTTGTGTGTTTTTCAGTGACTGTTGTTGTTGTGGGTTTTTCAGTGACTGAGGTTGTTGTGGCTTTTGAGGTGGTTGGTGTGACAGCAGTGGGCCTTTCTGTAACTGTTGTTGATTTGGAGGTTGTTGTGGTGATGGGTTTTTCTGTTGTCCCTGTGGACCTGGGCTTTTCTGTGGGTATTGTGGTTTCTTCCGTGACTGTGGTTGTTGTTGTGGGTTTCTCTGTGACTGAGGTTGTTGTGGCTTTTGAGGTGGTTGGTGTGACAACAGTGGGCCTTTCTGTAACTGTTGTTGATTTGGAGGTTGTTGTGGTGATGGGTTTTTCTGTTGTTCCTGTGGACCTGGGCTTTTCTGTGGGTATTGTGGTTGATTTTTCTGTTACTGTGGGTGTTTCTGTGGTTGTGGTAGCTTTGGTGGTGGGCTTCTCTGTGGCTTCTGTAGTGGGCTTTTCTGTGGTGGTTGTAATCACAACCACAGGTCCTGTTTGTTGTGTTGTTGTAACCAGTGGATTGGTAACAACTTCTAGGGTTGTTGTGCTGTGTTCTTCTGTAATTGTGGTTGTTGTTGTGGGTTTCTCTGTGACTGTGGTTGTCGTGGGTTTTTCAGTGACTGAGGTTGTTGTGGGTTTTGCTGTGGTTGTTGCTGAGCTTGTAGTGGAACTTTCTGGGGCTGGTGGTGTTGAGGGTATAGTTGTGGTTGAAGACTTACAAATGTTAATGCAACATTTTACTCGTATTTCATAGTCATAACAAAGAGGAGGTACACCTTGGTCTTTGTTCTGACACTTCAGACCAACAGCTGGATCACATGTTACTTTTTGACCTAGTTCATTCAAAGGAACACCTTTCAGCTGTGTTGCTCTACATTCTATTTCCAAAGAGTTTGTGCAAACACTCAAATCTGGATCAGTAATTTTTTCAATGAGTTCATATTCTCCGCCCTCTGAGGTCTGGTCAGGGTACGAATTGCTGGCCCAATCTGACCACTTACAAACAAAGCAGTCAGCAGGTGTTGTGGTGGGTTTTTCTGTTGTTGTGGCAGCAGTTGTGCTGGGCGTTGCTGTGGGTACTGTCGTGGACTTTTCTGTGACTGTGGTTGTTGTTGTGGGTTTCTCTGTGACTGTGGTTGTCGTGGGTTTCTCTGTGACTGTGGTTGTCGTGGGTTTTTCAGTAACTGTGGTTGTTGTGGGTTTTTCAGTGACTGAGGTTGTTGTGGCTTTTGAGGTGGTTGGTGTGACAGCAGTGGGCTTTTCTGTAACTGTTGTTGATTTGGAGGTCGTTGTGGTGATGGGTTTTTCTGTTGTTCCTGTGGACCTGGGCTTTTCTGTGGGTATTGTGGTTTCTTCCGTGACTGTGGTTGTTGTTGTGGGTTTCTCTGTGACTGTGGTTGTCGTGGATTTTTCAGTGACTGAGGTTGTTGTGGGTTTTGCTGTGGTTGTTGCTGAGCTTGTAGTGGAACTTTCTGGGGCTGGTGGGGTTGAGGGTATAGTTGTGGTTGAAGACTTACAAATGTTAATGCAACATTTTACTCGTATTTCATAGTCATAACAAACAGGAGGTACACCTTGGTCTTTGTTCTGACACTTCAGACCAACAGCTGGATCACATGTTACTTTTTGACCTAGTTCATTCAAGGGAACATCTTTGAGCTGTTTTGCTCTACATTCTATTTCCAAAGAGTTTGTGCAAACACTCAAATCTGGATCAGTAATTTTTTCAATGGGTTCATATTCTACACCGTCTGGGGTCTGGTCGGGGTATGAATTGCTGGCCCAATCTGACCACTTACAAACAAAGCAGTCAGCAGGTGTTGTGGTGGGTTTTTCTGTTGTTGTGGCAGCAGTTGTGCTGGGCGTTGCTGTGGGTACTGTCGTGGACTTTTCTGTGATTGTGGTTGTTGTTGTTGTGGGTTTCTCTGTGACTGTGGTTGTTGTGGGTTTTTCAGTAACTGTGGTTGTCGTGGGTTTTTCAGTGACTGAGGTTGTTGTGGGTTTTTCAGTGACTGAAGTTGTTGTGGCTTTTGAGGTGGTTGGTGTGACAGCAGTGGGCCTTTCTGTAACTGTTGTTGATTTGGAGGTTGTTGTGGTGATGGGTTTTTCTGTTGTTCCTGTGGACCTGGGCTTTTCTGTGGGTATTGTGGTTTCTTCCGTGACTGTGGTTGTTGTTGTGGGTTTCTCTGTGACTGTGGTTGTCGTGGATTTTTCAGTAACTGTGGTTGTTGTGGGTTTTTCAGTGACTGAAGTTGTTGTGGCTTTTGAGGTGGTTGGTGTGACAGCAGTGGGCCTTTCTGTAACTGTTGTTGATTTGGAGGTTGTTGTGGTGATGGGTTTTTCTGTTGTTCCTGTGGACCTGGGCTTTTCTGTGGGTATTGTGGTTTCTTCCGTGACTGTGGTTGTTGTTGTGGGTTTCTCTGTGACTGTGGTTGTCGTGGGTTTTTCAGTGACTGAGGTTGTTGTGGGTTTTGCTGTGGTTGTTGCTGAGGTTGTAGTGGAACTTTCTGGGGCTGGTGGTGTTGAGGGTATAGTTGTGGTTGAAGACTTACAAATGTTAATGCAACATTTTACTCGTATTTCATAGTCATAACAAA